>JAMPIV010013449.1:0-32500 GCA_024509875.1 Oreohelix idahoensis
CAAACTCGGAATACTCCAATACCAGCAGTTGCGCCAGTCACTCTCGCCCCCTAAACTCGACTACCAACCGAACACCCACGCCCCACGCTCAATCAAACCAAACTCCGGGACATAAACCCAATCCACGAAATTTCCGATATCGTGGCTGCAGAAGTACCAGACAAATTTATGAAAGCCATCACAGCACTACCGCCTCGGCCTACCTACCATGGTACGCAGCGGACATTTGAAAAGATGTACACCCTCAAACTAACACCTCCCATTTAATCGAAAAAACCCCACTTTATTTTCATCACCCGCACCAACACTAACCAAAACCCCCCCCCTCCCTCATCCAATCCAATCATTCTTACCCCCACCAACCTCAACTTGCTGCCGTCCCATACCTTCCCCAAGCCCACCCAAAATCACCCACACTTTTACATCCTATTCGCCCTATCCCATAAAGCAATACAGTCGATAAACACCATCCCCACCTCTAAACTCCATCCCACCCAAACCACCATCACCACAAACTACCATCGCATACCCACCTACTTTCGTCCACGCACACTAGTTATAAGTATTGATTCATTTGGCTCACGGCCTTGCTCAAAAAAAAATACCACTTCCATTCGGAAATTCCCTCCAAACTCCCCACAAAGAATTCTCGCCCAACATAATTTAAATAGTGCCCCCTCTGCACCCTAAATTTTCCGACCACAAGCAACCCACCCAATTTTCACCTCGACAACATCCCCAAAGTCCCCCTACCACTACCTCTCCACCCCACACCCCGCCAACCTTCAGGACTATTCAGATAACACCCGCATCACAGCGTCTAATTCCCCACTCGGCTATGACACCTCCCATAGCCCTATTTAACAAATCAATCTTTGAATACCCCTAGTTAATCATGCCCACCCCCCCCACACCACACATAACCGCAACACACAGAATACCAATCTCTCCTTCTCCCAACCACCATCCTAACACGGTTATCCCTAACTCGCTTATCCAACCTACAACCCTACCCCACCCCCCACCCCTAAATCCCATTGGCCCCCCCGCCACGGAATTTTCTAGCTCCAACTCCTACCCGCCATAAACCCACAAAACCTAACCCCCCCAGTTTAACGTCCCATGAGCCCCATAAAGAGCCCTAGAACTGTACTAACATCCCACGAACATGCCATCCACTTCAGTACAGCCCAAATAATCACCCCTCACCACGCCCACCAATTCACCCCTTTCAGAGAACGGCCACCCCGCCCCGCAATAGTCCCAAACATCAAAACCAAAACAACATCCCAACCTATCCATCCCTCCATAACAACACAAAAAAACCACAACCAACCCTCAACTACCCCACAGTTTCCCCATTTTTGTCCCCCTTCCCCCAACCATTAATCTCCTCCCAATGGCAAGCCACCCACCAATCCCAATCCATACCACACACAATCAGACACAAATAAAAGCAATTGTCATAAATATGTAAAGGTACACGGGGTAATGGTGCCGTACTCACACCAAAAAGAAAAGTAAGGCCTTTATCAACCTAAAACCATCACACCAATGATGCATTCCCAAAGTAAAAAACATCCTCCCGTCCCTATTCTAAATACCTATAATACACTCTTACTCTCGCTTATCGTGGTATACTCAACAACCAATCTCCTCACATTACCAACCACTAACTCCTCACCCACTTGACGTAAAAATTTAACACTCACCATATACCTCAACTTCCTATTCCACTGTACCCTTACCATAACCGTACCAAGTAAACTGTGTAGCAAGAATACCCTTACTCACTACTCCCCCTAACAATCTACCCACTGTTCCTTTCCCTCTCCGCAAGCATATCAACCATCTCACCCAGCTCCCTCTTTTTCGCCGTCACCCACTTACCGTAATTCATTGTTGAACCAACCCAATCAACCACCTCTAATTCCCTCCCTTATACACAAATCCTCACAAACACTTCGACAAAACGTCTATATCCCCACAAACCCCCTGAACACCAGTTTTCCCCAAACTAACAAATACCCAACACCACCCTTCCCTTACCACTCCGCGCACGCTCCAACGCTATTCCCTCCACAATCCATTTCCCTCACGGCCCCCTAACACCGACGAGAGCTCAACCCCATTCAGTCTTTTACCCATCAAATCTTCCTCCTCCCCTCAACTGTACAGGACTTATACTCTCATTACCCGCTCCTCCTCCGCCTGTATACAATCTATAAAAACATTTCCCCAGCCCGCAAAAAATATACAAAACTCACACGGCTACACGCGCCATCCAGTCATAATCCAGTCTCGATTCCATGCCACCCGACCTTTTAAAAAAAAGATCCCACCTCAAGACCCACCACCACTAACAGGCCTGCCTCACAGCCTATAAACAACAACTGTTCGACCCACATTCCTTCCACAACACCCCCCTCCCTTAGACAAAAATGTCAACACCGTCCGCACATTCCCTTTTCGGGGAATTTTAAGCTAGCTCCCCCCCCACACCCTAAGTCCTCAATTTTTAACCATTTCCCCCGATACTCATCACTGCAATTACAAAAAACTAACTACTCTCACATCCTCACACATACCCCTGCATTACCCCCCCACATTACTCCAATCAGAAACTACCCCACCCCAAACACCGCACAAACGCACCCCACGCAGAATAAACAATCACTCTAAAAATGCCGCCCTCCAACCCGATCGGGTGCGCTAGAATTAAAAACTAGCGGACCACAGGTGATCTGATCTATAAGAAACATTGCCATAATCCTCTCGTCATTGCACCTCTGACCACAAACTGAGAACCTCTAACTACAACAGTTAACTCGGAAAATCCGATCTAGTAAATGAATATGTAAAACAAAAGCAATCATCTAGCATCTTACGTATAATTTTCTTGAGTTGAATCCTCTGCCAACGCTTGCCCAAATCTATACAAGTTTATTGCATATCTATGACCTCGTATCGATGCAATTCGGTTAGTGGACCAAAAATGTCCAAATGGACGAACCGGAATATCGGCTGCTTGAATTGGAGCCAAATGACGTGCCCCTCTAGACTTCACCTCCTGACACGTAACACAAGAACGGCAAAACATCGCAATGTCTTTCGACATTCCCGGCCAGAAAAAAGATGCCAGAATTCTAGATCTAGCATTAGAGTATCCCATATGACCCGCACAACGGGAGTCGTGAGCATCACTCAAGATATAGGATCTCATTACCTTAGGCACCATGATCTGAGTAGTAATATGACAAGATTTACTATCTCTGAATCTTCGCACTAATATGTCATTTACGATAGTATACCATTGTTTGTGAGAAGTAAGACCATTTGTATCATCACGTTGTACTAAATTTTTAAAATTCTTTAATGAAACATCACTGTTTTGTAAAGGAGAAAAAAACTTCCTTGTTGATGTTGCTGTGTAACACATCATCATTAACTAGTGGTACAACATTATGTTGAGACTGCTCCTGGGCTCGATTAACCACAACATTAGCCCTGTGTGCGTGTTCTCGTTCCCAATTATTTATTTGCTCAAGAGTACACTCTTTAAAACCGTGTATGCGACCGAGAACTAAATCACAAACTGGATTCGGCAACAAACACACTTTTATTTGTCCCGTAAAAAATTGCGTTGCGATATGAACCACAGCAATTTGAAATTTTTCAATCCTACCACCAAATGTTATGCACTTAACCCATGTGCCTGTAGAACAGGAAGGATCAACCAAACATTGTCGCACGCCTACCGTCGTGCAACCTGAATCCTTTAATACAGTTACTGGCATGCCATTAAGTAAGCCCTTGTGGTAAGGCGTCTGTGGCCTAATGAATATGAACGCAGTTTCATAATCCAGATATACCAGGTTCGAAACCTGCTGCAGGCGGTTTGGTAGCAGATCGCTTTGTGTGGATTTTAAACAATGGTATAAGCGCCGTACCGTTCAGAAAGAAATGGCAAACTACTGAATGAAAAAATTGCCTAGAAAAATCACAAACAGCCAATAAAAGCTGGGGTTGATTGCCACGTCCTATAAAGGATAAGCAACTAACTATTATAATCAAATCGAGGTTACACATAGATCGGACCTCACCCTTACAGTATTTATCTAGCTTGAGGACTTAACCTTATACCATTAATTTCACAAGCGTATTTACACTGCGAATATTATAATCGAATCGAGGTTACATTTCTATAGTGGACCTCGCAATTACAGTCTAGATATAGCCTCAGGACTTAACCTTATACAATTAATTTCGCAAGCGTATTTACACTGCGAATATTATTCTCAAATCGAGGTTACATATATATATATATATCGGACCTCCAAATTACAGTATTGAAATAGCCTAAGGACTTAACCTTATACACTAACTATCTCAAAAGCCTTGTCACACAGTTAATATTTCAATCCCGCTACACCCACCAACGATTTCACTAGCTTGTCCTAGAAGAAATTTATATGCACACTTACACTTATATTATATCTCTAAGATAGCAATTGATGCCACTTTCGTTTATATAAAATTAAATTTAACTCCCCCGAAGAACTTTACTAAATCGGGCTAAGATTCTATTAACCACGAACTATAAGTACGACGCTAAATTAAAATATGGACATACCCAATCGAATTTCTCACTTAAGAGCAAGCGATAAATGCCTTAGTTTTCACGGCTGAATTTCTGGAGACACAAGAGACTGCTACTTGATTTACTCGGTTATATATAAGTGGAATACCCACGCCAAGACCCACGCCATGAATCATCGCTTCGCGTCCCTCTGGAACCAATAATCTTGCCGGAATTAGTTAATAACTGACCCCGGCCCATTAGATTGTAAGCCAACTCATGAGTCATGTTTATTCTGATCGCGCACGTCATTCTTGTGTCACATTACATCATGTTACTTCCGTGTTCGCGTGAGCAAAATTAACTTTGATTCGCTGTAACGCCCGTTTTACGTACCTGGGTAGAGGTTCAACACCCCCCGATTTACCTGGGTAGGTGCGGGTTTTTCGGATTTATCCGAACTGAAAAATCTACCCAGCCTAAAATAACTACAACGCCTAATACCAAAAAAATTTACCGCAATTATATTTACAAAGGAAATCGGAATACGTGAACACAATTAAAGTACAAAGAGAAAGGAAGACTGGTGCGAGTATTAAACCCTACCGTAATCCCACCGCAGATAATTGCCTCGAGAAAAAGACTAAACTCAAATAATTTCAGGACATTAAATACAGAGAAAAAAAATGAATGGGGCCTGTGGAAAATAACATCACAGTAACTCCTCACAGTTTCCTATGTTTAATTGTATTCATACGTCAATCAATCAATACCCTTTAGCTCCCCTAGGAGCATAGGCCTTTAACAAACACATACCAAGTCTTCCTGTCCCGTGCCATCTGCTCAAGCTTTTTCCATATTTTGCTCATCATTTTCACCTCTGTATCCAGTTCTCTTCTCCATGTGCTTTTTGGTCTACCTCTGCATCTCTTTCAATGTGGATTCCAGAACAAGGACTGCCTTGTAATGCAATCAACAGGTTTCCTCAATGCGTGTCCTATCCATCTGTGACGGTATTGCCTGCCCTGATTTACAGTCGTGGTCCAACAGTGGCCAAAACTCAAGAGTATCTAATATGGGCTTCAAAGTTATCTACCTTCGCACAAGATTACTCTTGGCAGAGATGTAGATAGAAGGGTAATGACACTTCTATTATAAGAGAGTATTCACAAGCTATTCAGATAAGCGAAAACAATGCTGCTTTTCTGAGCACGTTAATCTGCCGACAACTTTTATGGAGGAATTAAGCACTTATTAATTTCAGCCGTTCAAGCCCCCACCACTGATTTATTCAGTGGAATTCTTATTATTCTGGTATAGCTCTGTTTAGAGTGTGTGTGGTAATTTGACTGAGACAAACATGCAGTAACTTTAAAATGATTAAATCGATGTTAAATTTGTAAAATTACAAAAAACAAAATTTAATAATCACTTAAGTTTTTAACAGTTTGAAAATAATGTGAATAGTTTAGAAGAAAAGTTTCATCATTGATTTATAGTAGAGACGATAGAAAAAATTCACTTTGGCAGCGTATATTTTTCACTTAGCTGCCAATAGTAGTTTCTGCTCCCCCTGATGGGTTCTGTGTACACTGCTCTCGCTCGTCGCTGGTCAAGGTTGTAAAGTGTAGCTCGTTTCCCAGAAATGTCAAGGAGAGTCTACGAAGTGGGTCCCTCGTCTTTAAGCTTAGGTAACTGTTCCCTTGTTGTTACAGAGATAGTACTTTCTGCTGGTACCACCAATAACTATGATAAAGAATCGAAACGAAACTCTCTTCTGAGTATTCCCTACACATACTTATGTGCCCCCCTCTTCTATTCTACCATCCGATTTATCTCAGAATTTACTCTCGATGAGAATTAAATTTAATCCCTCGGGATAAAACTTTCTTTACATTTAAATAGAATAGCTTTAGCTTTACATTACATTTAAATGAAAAGGTTAATAATACAGATAGAATATGTTTACATTTACAATTCCACTGATTGAAAAGTGTTCACAATATAAATTAAATATGTTTTCATTTATGTTTACACTGATTGAAAAGTTTGAAACTTTCATTAATTTTAAAATGAATATTTTCACATAGACATTTCCACTGGTTGAAAACTTACATTAATTTTAAAGTGAATATGTTTATATGGACATTTACACTGCTCGAAATTGTAAATATTATAATTAAAATGTACATCATTTCTTTCATCTTTTCCTCCCTGCTCCACAGGAACCTGGGATTACCTTTTGCTTTTAGTTCTCTTTAAGAAACTAGCAATAAAGCAATCATCAGCCCGTGCAGTGATGGTTCATGAATCATCATTCTATACGCTGAGGTTGCCAGCCTCAAATGACTTGGACATCCACGAGCGATTTTCACATATTAAAATTCACATGCCAATATACATATATATGTTAGTTCACATGTTAGTAATGAACATAAAGAATGTAAAATGACAACTTATGCCAATCCTGGCTCACAGACTTTTTGCTCATATGAATGAAAGAGACTTGAATCGGCCTCTTACACGCGTCTGGGGTGTCGTTAATTTAATAAGATCCCTCTCTAACTCAGTGTTTTGTCCTTCAGTTTCCTCAGTCCCGGTACCCTTATTTAATATGAAAGAGATTTCCTGGGCTATGAAAGCCCGTCTAAAATTCTCCAATAAAAGATATCCGGTATGTTCAGAAGAAATTATGAATTCTAGGCTTCACTCTAGCAATGTCTGGTATCTTGGCTAGCGATCTTCACAGTGGAGTAACATTGAAACGTGTCAGGTTAAATTCCCGGTCTCCCACGCATATGTTTGTTATGAAGTTAAATAAACGCTCCTATCTTTTTCACACAGGCGGGTTATGGTGTGATACTTTCAAAATATTCCACGTGAAATAAGGTGCGAAAAGCAAAAGGTCACGTATTACCATATATGGCAATAAGACATATGATACATTGCGTACAGACTCGCGAACATGTCGTTAACCTCAAATGACAACGTTCTCCAGAAGTAACAATTCATTACTTTATCAGAAAGTAATCTCTTATCTGTGTCTGTCTATCCGTTGTCTCCCCGTATTCCAAGCTTTGGTGATGCGCGCACCAGTTTTATCGGTGATTAGGCAGATAGGGCTGAGCGATGGATGTGTTAATCCGTAGCGGTCAAGCTTAGTACATTGGAATTTTATCAACCTGCCTCTCGTAATATTATCTCTACCTCTCCTTGCGAATATGAGGTGTTTATCATCCGCAAGGAGCGTCAGATAACAGACAAGACACAATATAATGAAAGTAGTGAAAGAATACTTGAAAATATAAACTATCTGCTACATAGTATAGAAAGAAAGAAAGAAAGTGCGACAATTGAAAGCACACAGTAAAATCAGTACCCCAGATACACTGATTACTGCCGAGTGAAAGAGAGATCAAGAGGGGTCGCCCCATTCTGTCACACCATCGCCAGCGTCTTCTCAACTCTTGTTCCACTGGCACTTGTCTGGTTCTTGTTATCAAATCCACATTTGTGACTTTGTCATACCATTTCAGTCCTTCTATCCTACGCAAGTACCTGTTTATAAAAGTCTTATTCATATGTGATTTTAAATATGTTCACACAGTACAGTAAAATAACCCATCAAAATATATTGTCAGTTGCTATCATCATCAGCATCATCATCTGTCAGCTTCCAATGAAGTATAGGCCTTCAACAAACTTATACCAAGTCCTTCTTGTGTCGGCCATCACAGCAGGTCTTTCCATGCCTTCTTCATCATTGTAATTTTTGTCTCCAGTTGTCTTCTCCCTGTGTTTTTCAGTCTACCTCTGCTTCTCTTGTCCTTGAGATTCCAGAACAAGGACTGCCAGATAATGCTATCAACAGGTTTTCCCAATGTGTGTCCTATCCATCGCCAGCATCTTTTTCTCATCTCTACTTGAATTGGCACTTGTCTGGTTCTTGTCATCAGTTCCACATTGATGACCTTGCCATGTCATTTCAACCCTTCTGTTCTATGCAAGCACCCATTTACGAAAGTCTGTAGCTTCTTGGTTTCTGTTTTTATTGTTCTTCATGTTTCAGAGCCATACAGTAAGACTGTCTTGACATTTGAATTGAAGATTCTTATTTTTGTATTAGACTTGGTTTCTTTTTATTTCTGTATATTTCCCAATGCAATAAAAGCTCCTCTTGCCTTCTATATCTGTATTTTTATATCTTTGTCCCTCCAACTAAACCTACCAAGATAATGTGTATTATTCTATTTTCTGAAAGGATTTTTCTTACGGGGCAGTCATATTATCGTTTCCTGTATTTATTCTCATAATCTTTGCCTTTTTCTTGAGTATTTTCAGTCCCACTTGCTGTGAATTCTCATCAGGTGTTTTTATTATGTCTTGCTTCTTATTACGGTTATGGGACAGAAGAGCAATGTTGTCAGCATAATCATGATCGTCACACTGTTTAGAGTGAATTGCTATACTAGTGACTAAAACCTTGACCTTGTAGCTATCTTATATGCGCGCGCGCGCGCACACACACACAGACAGAGAACGTGAGAGAGAGAGAGAGAGAGAGAGAGAGAGAGAGAGAGAGAGAGAATTGCATAATAATCATTACAATAAAGATAGGATTAAATGTTTTCTTTTCTGTGACTTATATTTTTGTTGTGCATATAACATTAAAACTTCTAATTTATACTGTTCAAAAAAGAAACGCATAGCTATCGAAGGCACACACATAGCAATAATTTTGACATTCAGTAACTTTTTTAATTTAATGAGTTAATTGTTCAAATTGCACACAAGAATACCTTAGGGTTCAACCAATCAATTGACAGTTGTTTTGCATCTGGGTCACGAGAGTTTTTTGGCGTACGGGCTTTCCCGTTAGTATGGTGTGTGGCCTCCTCTTGCATCGATCAGCGACTGGCATCTCATGGGCATGGATGCGATCAGACGTCTGATGTGGGCCTGTGGGATGGCTGCCCACTCTTCCTGGAGTGCCTGGAAAAGATCACGACAATTGGCTGGAGCAACGTCTCGGCGACAAACCCGTCTATGCAGCTCATCCCACAGGTGCTCAATCGGACTCATGTCTGGAGACAGGGATGACCAGGGAAGGGTTAGAATGTTGTTGGCAGTCAGGAACTGCGTGGTCAACCGTGCACAATGGGGTCTGGCGTTGTCCTGTTGAAACACAGACCTTTGGGCAGCCAAAAGTGGAAGGACATGGGGTCGAATAATTTCATTGACGTATCGTTGCGCATTCAAGCCTCCTTCAATGTGCACCAATTGACTCCTTCCGTTGTAACTGATCATTTCCCACACCATTGCACCTCCACCACCGTGCGGCGGAGCTTCATCAACGCAATTTTGGGCAAAACGTTCATTTCGCCTACGGTAGACCCTACGCCGTCTATCATGACGCTGCAACAAAAAGAAAGATTCGTCACTAAACCAGACATTGATTGTCAGCTGCCCAGGGACGATGCTGGTTGGCCCAAAGAAGTCGATTGTGGCGATGGCGGCGCGTAAGGACAGGTCCTCGTTGAGGTCGTTGTGCCCAAAGTCCAGTGTCATGCAGTCTATTCCGGACAGTTTGATCAGACACATGACGTCCTGCAGGCAATGACTGGGCAGTTGAGGAAGCTGTTGTAAACCTGTCTCTGAGGTGACGAAGCCGAATAAAACGATCCTCCGCTGCTGTTTTCACTCTGGGTCGTCCACTGCGATGCGGTCTTCAACTGAGCCAGTGGCTTGGAACCGGTGCCAAAGTCGACTGATGGTACTCTGATGCACGTTTAGATGCCTGGAAACCTGACTTTGACTTTCGTCTGCATGCAGTCGGCCAATAGCAATGTTCCTTAAATTTATCGATAGAGACGCCATAAATGTCTGCTTGAAAATGAACGGAATTTTTTGTGTATAGTGTTATCCTTTTATAAGGTTTCAGTTGCGTAGTCAGTGAATAGTGTTCACCCCAAATTTTGTTGCTTTCACGTGCGCGCAACATGAGCTGTGGTCAAAAATTGCGTCATAAATACTATTGACCACAGCGTTGTAACGATTACAAAAACGAACGCAATTCAGGTCAACACGTGCATTTGACACTGTAAAGAACATTTGAGGCTGGTTTTTATATACCCTAGCACCAAATTTTACTTACAAACTCATAAAAATGCGCCCTCGGATAGCTATGCGTTTCTTTTTTTGAACAGTATAGTTGTCACTTTCATGTTTGCTGACATTCCACTGTAATACTTCTGTAATAATTGTAACTGTAAAATGTTTACTGGCATCGTTTCAAAGTATAGCAGAACGGTGACACTTAAAACAGAAAATATAATTTCTTTATCTTATCCATGCAGCTTCTTATGTTTAAGTTGTCTCTCTTCCAATTATTTATTTCCACAGCTGTGGATACTATCCTACAGAGAGGTGACAGTGTGCTCATTAATGACATGTCTGTCAGAGTGCAACGCTTCTTTGAATCTTGTGATGAGAAACTAAGTGTCAAACCACAAAGAGAAGCACCTAAAGCAGACTCAAACACTATCGATGACGACCAACCAGTTGAACTTGATGGTTTATCAGAGTGTGAATCTTTGCCTGAGAATCCAAAACATAAAGCACACACATCTGTCAAGGCGAGTTCACTGAAAAAACAGCCATCTGTGGTCAAAGGGGCAGTCTCTCACGCTGCTAAAGGCTCAAAACCTCATAAAAAAGAACCTAATACAAATCATCACACCACTGACGATGAACAACTAATATCACCTGACGAATCATCAGAAAGTGAACCCTTGCCTGAGAAGCAGAAAAGTAACAACCATAAGCCTCTCAAAGACAGCTCAAAGAAGAAGCAACCATCTTTGGTCAAAGGAGCAGTCTCTCGCTTTATTGCAGACTCAGAAACTCATAAAAAAGGATCTAAAGCAAACTCTCAAACTACTGATGATGAACAAGTATTATCACCCAATGAATCATCAGAAAGTGAACTCTTACCTGAGAAGCCAAAAAGTAAAACACAAAAGCCTCTCAAGGACAGCTCAAAGAGGAAGCAGTCATCTGTGGTCAAGGGGGCAGTCTCTCACTCTAGTAGAGACTCAAAAACTCATAAAAGGGGATCTAAAGCAAATTCTCAAACTACTGATGATGAACAAGTATTATCATCTGATGAATCATCAGAAAGTGAACCCTTACCTGAGAAGCCAAAAAGTAAAACACATAAGCCTCTCAAGGACAGCTCAAAGAGGAAGCAGTCATCTGTGGTCAAGGGGGCAGTCTCTTACTCTAGTAGAGACTCAAAAACTCATAAAAGGGGATCTAAAGCAAATTCTCAAACTACTGATGATGAACAATTATTATCATCTGATGAATCATCAGAAAGTGAACCTTTACCTGAGAAGCAAAATAGTAAAACACATAGGTCTCTCCAGGACAGCTCAAAAAGAAAGCAACCATCTGTGGTCAAAGGGGCAGTCTCTCACTCTGCTAAAGGCTCAAAACCTCATAAAAAAGAACCTAATACAAATCATCACAGCACTGACGATGAACAAGTATTATCACCTGACGAATCATCAGAAAGTGAACCCTTGCCTGAGAAGCAGAAAAGTAAGAACCATAAGCCTCTCAAAGACAGCTCAAAGAAGAAGCAACCATCTGTGGTCAAAGGAGCAGTCTCTCGCTTTATTGCAGACTCAGAAACTCATAAAAAAGGATCTAAAGCAAACTCTCAAACTACTGATGATGAACAAGTATTATCACCCAATGAATCATCAGAAAGTGAACTCTTACCTGAGAAGCCAAAAAGTAAAACACAAAAGCCTCTCAAGGACAGCTCAAAGAGGAAGCAGTCATCTGTGGTCAGGGGGGCAGTCTCTCACTCAGCTAAAGGCTTAAAACCTCATAAAAAAGGACCTAATACAAATCCTCACACCACTGACGATGAACAAGTAATATCACCTAACGAATCATCAGAAAGTGAACCCTTGCCTGAGAAGCAGAAAAGTAAGAACCATAAGCCTCTCAAAGACAGCTCAAAGAAGAAGCAACCATCTGTGGTCAAAGGAGCAGTCTCTCGCTTTATTGCAGACTCAAAAACTCATAAAAAAGGATCTAAAGCAAACTCTCAAACTACTGATGATGAACAAGTATTATCACCCAGTGAATCATCAGAAAGTGAACCCTTACCCGAGAAGCCAAAATGTAAAACACATAAGCCTCTCAAGGACAGCTCAAAGAGGAAGCTGTCATCTGTGGTCAAGGGGGCAGTCTCTCACTCTAGTAGAGACTCAAAAACTCATAAAAAGGGTTCTAAAGCAGCAAACTCTCAAACTACTGATGATGAACAAGTATTATCATCTGATGAGTCATCAGAAAGTGAACCCTTATCTGGGAAGCAGAGTAGTAAAACACATTGGACTCTCAATGACAGCTCAAAGAGGAAGCAGTCATCTGTGGTCAAGGGGGCAGTCTCTCACTCTACTAAAGGCTCAAAGCTTCGTAAAAAAAGATCTAAAGCAAACACTCAGACTACTGATGATGAACAAGTATTATCATCTGGTGAATCATCAGAAAGGGAATCAATGCCTGGGAAACAACAAAGTAAAACACATAAGGCTGTCATATACAGCTCAAAGAAAAAACAACCATCTATGGTCAAGGGACCAGTCAGTCATTCTAGTAAAGATGCAAAGCCTCATAGAAAAAGAACTAAAGCAAATATTGTTACTACTGATGATGAACAAGCATTATCACCTGATGAATCATCAGAAAGTGAAGCAATGCCTGAGAAGCTAAAAAGTAAAACACATAAGTCTTTTAAGGACAGCTCAAAAAAGAAACAACCATCTGTGATAAAGAAGACAGCTTCTGATTTAAATGAAGACTCTGAAAAAGAAAATTTAAATGAACCCTGGAAGACTACCATTAAGGCACATGTGTCAGATGTAACTAAAAGCAAAGATTTTTATGAGATTTATTTTGAAGATCCCAAAATATCTCAGGGCTCATTCTATGAGGACAGTCTGCTGCTGGATGGCTTAAACAGAAATCTTTATGTGACATTCTGTACCAGAAAAGGTAAATAAATTTACAGTTTTTATGATTTATTTATTTTTTTTTTTAAAAGGACAAAGAGGTATACAAGTATCAAAAACAGTTTTGCAATAAAGAATCTTAAGGAAGATCACAACAGTCTACTCATGATTATTTAATGACAGTGGTTCTATGTTCACTTGCACATTTATTTGTCAGATGGCATAAAATAGCATAAAGCTAGTGAAGAAACTTTTTTACATTTTTCAATGTAAAGTTTTATCTGAATGCATATGTTCCACTGAGGAGGACATGAATATATCCCTGCAAGATATGGTTCTTTTATATCAATACAAGTTGCTATTCAAATGTCCAGTGGCTCACCAGGTGGATCACTAACTGGAAGTAATACATACTTGTTGCACTAGAAAAAAGCATTTGACTTCCTTTCTGAAGCATTGTGCTAAGTTTCATGTAAGTTTCACTTACTGCTTTGAATAGGGCTATTGCTCCCTGAAGCATGTCGTACAAGGCAGTTAATATGAGGCTGTGCAAGGGGCTGAAAACATCATTATGTAAACCAAGTTGCTTCAGAAACCACTGCGGGTGGGTGGGGCCAGCTGTAGTAATAGCTCCATGCTCCATAGGAAGTGAAAAGGAAAATGATGATGATGATATTGAGAAAGATAATCAATTTATACTAGTAGAATGCAACAGAAGAAAAATAAAAATAAGAACATCTTGGGAAGCGTACATTGAGTTGTGCTGTGGTACAGCAACAAAATGTAGTAGCAGTGGAAAACATCTGCCCAATTTGTGTGCTGAACATAGACTTATAATAACCAATGGTTTTTTTTTCCTCAACACCATCTGCACCATTTCAGGATATAGTATAAATGGAAAACAGTACAGACATTACATCGCAGGTAGACAACTCATAGGTGAAAACAGAGATGAAATTGAGTTTCAAGAGCTACGATCAGAATTAGCATTGACGAGAAACTATGTCACATATAATTTCTAAGAAAATGAAACTAAAGAGACCAAAATAGTTAAAATTAACCAACTTTGACAAACTAAAAGAAGGAACAGTAAGAAATGAGAGGCATTAAGAAATCACCAAGACCTGCGAAACTTTGCCAACCAAGTATGAAAATATAAAGTATGGAATTTCTTCAAGATATCAACACAGGAGACGTTAAGGCACAAATGTCGGACTAGAATAATAGGTATTTCTTGGTAGAACATTTAAGTATAATACGCAGTAAAGAAGAGGAAAACAACCTGTGCTTCTTCTTCTTCTGCGTTCAGTTTGTAGTCATGCTAAATCTGCAGCCTGTCGCCAGGACGAAGTCCACAGTCTTTACCAGGTCGACGCGGCAGCCCCATAGCTTCTGCTGGAGCTCGGCACCCCTTGGCCTGGTCGCACGTCGCGGTTCATCATGGGTTGGGCAGTTCTGGAGAATGTGTTCTGGGGTCTGGATTCCTGTTCCGCATGGTCATTCATTTGTGTGGGATATCCTGAGGCGATAGAGATGTCCAAGTAATCAGCAGTGGCCAATTCTCAGGCAGAAAATTGTGGTCTGTTGGTATCTGTTTAGATGGTGGATTGGGTCATATATCCCCTTCCTCCTTCCACTGATTTTTGTACTTGTTGTGGATGATGGTTTTTGCTTCCCGATAGGGCAATGGGTGGCTGTATTGTTCCATTTTACTGCCACTTCTTGATGGAGCATCTGCTCTCTCATTACCAGCAATTCCACAATGGAAGGGTAACCACTGAAGGGCAATGGTTGATGATCTTTGGATGATGTTAAGCTCAGATCTGATCTCATTCATCATGTTATCATTTCTGGTGTTTTGTATTGATTCCAGTAATGATCTGCAGTCAGTGAAGATTACTATCTTAGCTGGTGGCTGCTGTTCGGGTCTGGTGAGGATTTTTAGGGCTTGCAGAAGTGCCATAGCTTCTGCCCTGAAATTGGAGGAGATCTTTCCAGTTGGGAAGGCTTTTCGGGTGATCTTTCCATTTAGGAATCTTATAAAAATGCCTCCTTTACCATTCTTTACTCCCCCCTCAGCGGATCCATCTGTGTATGCATGTGTCCACTCTTTCGGGTTGTACTTTTCTTCAATCATTTCTTGAGCCAAAGTTTTTAGTTGTTGAGGGGTCTGGTGGCCTTTCTTTTTTATTTCAGGGACTTCTGTGATGATGCAAAATCTGGATAAAATCTAAAAAAGAAGAAGTTCATGTAAGACATGTTTCTAGCAGGAAAGGACACCGAATGAGAAGTCAAACCGTCCAAGCAAGAATGTTGCAAAAATTATAGGAAACAAATAAAAGACTTCAATAGGGAATTCCAAAAAGAATTTAATCAAAGAGTTGAAAACATGAAACTTACAAATGAAGGCTACAAGCCAACTACTGTTATCGTTGATAAAAATGGAACCCAACTATTACTACTCGTCAAAAGTCAAGGGCCACTTAGAAAAACCTTGGTTGAAACCGTAAAACATCTGATATAAACGTAATTGGTATAAGTCAAAACGGCATTTATTGAATACCAAATTGACATGTCACGTAAAGAAATGGAAACACACATTCAAACGCAATGAAGCGGATAAGTGTGTCACCCACCTTTCCAAAAGTCACACAATAGATATTGGACAAATAGACATTTCAAAATCGGGTATGACCACCGTTTGCAGCAAGGCATTCAAGACAGCGTAGAAGCATCGAGTCCACAAGGGTCCGAAGAGTATCCCGAGGAACAGCTTGCCATTTCTGAAGCAGAAATGCAGTCAGCTGTGCAACATCCATTGGCAGGGGGTGATTTGTTGACAATCTTCGACCAAAGACATCCCAGAGGTGCTCAATCTGAGAAAGGTCAGGTGAATGAGCTGGCCACGCCATCCTGATGATCCCATGTTGCTGAATAAACTCATTCACCACACGAGCTCGATGGTGTCGAGCGTTATCATCTTGGAGGATGGCATTACCACCTATGGCTTCCAGAGCAGGCTGAACAATTGGTCTCAAAATTTCGTTCTGGTATCTTGGGCCGGTCAAGTTGCCTTGGATGATGTAGAGTGGGGTCATGCCGTGTCTGTAGAAGCCTCCCCAGACCATGACAGAACCCCTACCATAACGATCCACCTTTCGAATTGTGTCATCAGTAAATCGCTCTCCTGGTCGTCTCCAAACTCGAATCCTGCCATCATTGAATGACACAATGAAGGGAGATTCATCAGTGAAGAGAACTTGACTCCATTGTTGCCTTGTCCATCAGATGTACTCGCGACACCAAGCAACACGGGCTCTGCGATGAGCAGGAGTAAGAAGGATTCTGACTGCAGGAGTCGAGCAGCCAGTCCAAATTCATGTAAACGTCTGCGAATGGTGCTTTGACTGACATTAACGTTTACAGTTTGTCTCAGCTGACATCTTAGAGTGGAACAAGTCACTGTTCGATGGCGCAGGGCTGACAACAAGAGGTACCGGTCATCATGTCTATTGGTGCATCTAGGGCGACCTGGCCGGTGGCGATCCTCCACACTTCCTGTGGCCTGAAATCTCTCCAAAATTCTTTGGATAGTAGAGTGTGACACTGCAAGCCGTCTAGCAACCTCACGGACAGATAAACCACTTTTAACCCACGCTATAGCCCTCATTCTGTGTATGGTGTCAAGACTTCTTCTCGGTGGCATGGTTTTTGCAAGTGATGAAACTACCCTAAGTCTGCTGATTGTAAAACAAATTAAGAGTGAACTCTGTTCACGAAAAGTCGCCATTGCACGTGGAATGTCAATCAGCACGATTACTTCACCTGTTTGGTTGTACGGAAGTTTAAAAAAAAACCAGATTAAAAATGTGAATTTATGGTCAGCAAACCAAATTGCACGTGATCACCATGGTTGTCGGTGAGTTGTTTTTATGCTTAACGTGCATAGAGGACTGTCAGAGGAAGATATTGCACCCGTTTTTACTAAAGATTTCTTTCATTTAATCATTCTATGCGCTTATATAAAAGTGTATTGAAAATAATAGGGTGGCCCTTGACTTTTGACGAGTAGTATATTTACTGGAATAACAAGAAAACCAGATGACTAGAATATTTTCAGGAACTACTAAGTTCAACTAGAAAATAAAAAAAAGCATATTCACCCAGATAAACAGTGAACGAGAACCAAGCATATAAACTAATAAAATAAAGGCAGTAATATGGAACACCCTAAGACTTAAGTCAGCAGGAATGTTGTTATTAACTAGGGCTGCTGAGCTTTTCACTATTTTTCAGCCAATACCGACTTAAAGAGTCCTTGGTATTATTTACAATGTAGATCTACGCTTTTCCTGTGGCTTTTCTACCATTCCAATACATGTTGAGTTGAAGTCATGAGTTCGATTTTCTCCAGCTTGGTTTGCATTTAAAGGATCATCACATCTGGTCCCAAGCTAGGAGGAAGAAGCATGTGGCATACTAAGAATTCCCCGCCATCGAAGGGGGCTCTCCAAATATGCAGAGCTAAAATACTGTGCTCTAGTTCTGGGCTCTCCCGAGGAATCGTCACGTCCTACACAGAGTCACTTCTCAGCTCCCCTTGCCCTTCATGGGGTCCATAGTGAGATCCTCCTGCAGGTAGGCAACCACCAGGTAAAAGCCAGAGTTACGTCTGGGGCTCAAGTGACTCCTCCAAATTAAGTGTGCAATGCTGGATTCTCAACATGTTTCACCACATGGGGAATCTCTGGAAGTGTATGGATGATTGCAAGAGTCAATGATGATGTAATTTGGAGGCAGATGGTTAAAGAGTTTTTAGTGTAACATATGCAAAAAATCCTAGATGAGTGGCAGATATCTCACTATGAAAAATGTGTGTCAAGACACTAATAAGAGAATAATACCAATAGCAGAACATCAAGTAAACAGTACACACTTTGGTTTCAGTCATCATCATCATCATCATTTGCCTTTTCACTCCTAATGAAACATGAAGTCACCAATGCAGATTGTCCCCTTGCAGGAAGCCTCCACCAAGCAATCACGTGCTCCTACAGCAGTTGTTTGTGTATTAAGATGTTTTAAATGATGAGGTTGCCAGCCTCATTCATAACCTCATATTAGTCACCTTGTACGGCATGCCTATCTGAAGGAAGCTAATTCATTGCTGCATTATTCAACCTTTGAAAAACCTGTGATAAGACTACTGAATACATTGAAATGTGCAATATATTATTTGTAGATAGAGGACAGAATAGACAGGAACAAGCTCTAGTATAGTTTAGATGAAAAGATAAAATACTAATTTCAGAAGCTGAAATAGGCATTAAATAGAAAGAATACTTCTTCTTCTTCTTCTTCGTTCGTCCTGAAAAGGACGGTGGTTGCGTTGTGTCTGTTTACGCCTAAGCTGTGATATCTGCACCTTTCGGTCGACACATCCGACTTCTGCACAGCATTTTTTTTAGGACCGGGTTTGCCTTCCCATTTCGATCCACACTCGCTCAGCCAGACTGCACAGCTGCAGACTGTTTCCAGGACCACCACGTGGAGGTGGAGTGCGGTCTTGACCAGCTCTGGTTCGCTGGTCCTGACGCAGGCAGTCAAGCTATGAGTCGCTGACTGCGGTCTCTATTGCTGCGTCTTGAGGTCTTAATAATGTCATTTGTGACAATATTTGCGACAGAGCCAATGGAAAACAATTGCCACTTAACCTTGAATCAGTGTATTTATATTTGAATTGTCATAACACATTTACAATTTGCTAGTGCCTCCAGGAAAGTAAATAGTGAGCATTTTGTATTTATGTGAGCAGGTTTAAGTTCTGCACAAGAAAATAACTTTATAATACATCTTCAGCCGCTGAAGACACAGTCAAGTTCAGTCACAACTCTGAGAGTAATTTTCTCAAAGTTGAAATGGCAACAGGGGAGGACTTTAACACATACACCAATTTGATATCTGTCCATGGATATTTTTGTAGTACCGCTGAACAGAAGAAAGAACTAATAACAAAAATTGCAGAAAAGACCCAGATGGAAGTGGTGAACATGCTTCAGCAAGATGAGCCAAGATCTGCCATCATTGTATTCAATCCAGAAACGTGTCAAGGTACAGTATTATGTTGAAATAGTTTAATAGCATTATTTCTTATGTTTTTTGTTTTTTTTTTGGTTTTTTTTAAATACAGTCATAATTCTTCTGTCGTAATTTTATAAGATAGGTTTGTAGGTATTTATGGTCCGGTCTGAGCAGAGGTGATAGTGGAAAATGGGTGAGAATAAAGGTGTAAGAAAATAGATTTTTTCACGAGGGGGTGATAGTGTAAGAGAAAGATCAGTCTCTGGAGTGAGTAGTTTCTCTACTCCAACCTATCTATATGACTATATTGTAATCAGATGAACTTTCACTCCCTATATAACAAATATAAGTTACACATCGCATACATACACAATTACTTGACGAATACGCACAGACGTGAAAAAAACTATGGATAATATATATGGGTAGGGGTTCGACCAACACTAAATTAAGTTTTATGAAGCTTATTATCACTCAAAAAGACTTAACAACATCAAGCATATACATATCAATAAAAGCATGGTTTAAGACAAAAGAAAATAACCCAATATTTCCCACCCCTCTTGTAGAGAAAGGATCCCAACAAGCTAATAATCCCAAAAGGTCAAAGGTTAACAATAAGGGTATGGAATAGTCAATAAAGGAAAAGAACAAGTTCCTAGTTAAGCTATCCCGTAAATGATCAGGTTAGTGAGGAAATACAAAAAGATTAGTATACTGATGGTAACAAGGGAAAATATGTTTCTCTCTTTCTGTTCTTTCACTCAGTCATTCTGTGGCCACACGCATACTCGCTTACACAGTAGTTGTCGCAGGTATCCCTTGGAAAAAACAATAACAATATGACCCTACAGTGTCAGGTCGGTTGCCAATTCCGGCCCCAAACTAGCCTTGGTGCTTACTGCTAATGTCAAGGTAGTCGCCAAAGTTGGTGCGTTAATTGTTTTCCTGGATATTTCATGTATCACTGCATATAGTTGGTTCGAATAAGACGTATTCGTGATGGTCACCGTCAAAGAAAGAAAAATATATTGTTCCTGTGCTGTCTAGCTTCTGGTTGCTGAGACACCCTGTTACGTTATGCAAATGTTAATAATGATAACTATCGGCTGTTCTCTGAGTTGATGGCCGATTCTGAACAGTGAATTCTCTTGAGTATAATCCTCGTTTAAAACTACTGTCATAGGTCAGGTAAATTATATATATATATATATAATATATATATATATATATATATAATATATATATATATATATATATATATATATATATATATATATATGTTGCCACAGCGGGCTGATCAAATTGATATAAAAATATGGTAATGTTCAGGTCCAGTTTAATATTATGTTTATTGTTTCTAGATTGGCCTCTCTCATGAGTGAAGAAAGTGGACCGCACAAGTCAAAAATCGAAGACCCAATAATACAATAATATCTCTGGATAGCTTATAAGACCAATAGTTCGCTGGTTTTTTATCAATCCTAGATTTAGGAAGAAATACAAAACATTTAACCATAATATCAATATCCTATCCCAACACGCGTAAAGGTAAGATCTCTTATCCATTCCGTTATTAAATTAGATTAGAAACCACAAGTGTCTAGCTTATCTTATCGCTTTTAACACGTGAGATAGACACTAGTCATTTATAAAATTACACATAATGGATAGAAGTAAATTGTATTCCGTCAATTATCAATCGCCTAGCGTGTTTATTAGTTAATTAAAACCATCTGGAATAAACATAGCTATGCGTTATTTAGTACACCATTTTTAGCACTTAGAAAATCCCAGTGAATTCTAATGATAAACTTTAACACATAAAATCACGGAAAATGCTAATATCTATTACCGGAAACAGAAATGAATTAATCTCCACGGAATTCTAATACTACACTTCCATCATGGCTCTTAGAATCACGAGCTAGATTTTCCAAAATTTTCTGAGGCGACTAGATAACTGATTTTAGGAGATGGAGTATTTATACACGAATAGCGTTGTTTCGCTAAAAGATGACGAAAGTCACGCCTTGGGCAATCAGGGGGAATAAGCGAGGTTTTCTTCTGAGATAAAGAATTTCCTCCGTTCGCTCTGTTCGCCGTTGAATCGACAACAAAGGCTTCTCATCTCGGCGATTGCTCCCCGTATGTATAACATCACAGGATTCGCTCGAGTTTGTAGAGAACTACAAAGCAGTTTTACATTCCACGTGTTTTGGCCCGTGCATTCTGTCAGTTGTCGTAATACTGACGGCTCTGCTCGCATGGGAGCTTCAGGCAAACGCACTTGGTTCGTCCCCTTGAAAGGAATGATAGTTACGAATCTAGGTAGATGCTCGTCAGCGCATGAAACAAGAAAAAAGGCGTGGCTAAAATATGAGTTAGATAGCGAAAAGTCATGGATTTTGCATAACAAAACGTGCATACTAATGAGGGACAGAGGTGGGACGCGAAGGCGGACGGATTCATGTAGTCTATTTACATAACATGTCACATCTTCTTAAATAATTTGTTTTGAGCATCATTATTTTGAAATGCTTTTATTTCTCGTTTTCTCTATCCATGCTGTTGTGAGCATTTTCCTATGGCATCATAAAGCAAGTGATATTTTCCTTTATATATTACAACTGCGTGCAGCTTTCAGTCAGTTTCATTAGTGCTTGAATATTATTTTCAAATAAAAACTTTGTTCTTGATTCAAGATTGTTTCCTTTGAAATAGTGATGTACTTAATTTGTTCAGCATAATATTTTGTCGGTGTATTCTTGCGTTTATCTTTGGAAGGATGATCTTTTCTACTTTCATTTTTATCTTTTTAAGACAAAGTATCCCTTTCAACCCTTGATGGGTTATAATTAGGATATATAGTATAGTAAATTCAAGATAATAAAATCTGATTTCCGATATCCAAATATAGTATGATCTCAGTAGTATAGTAGGGCGGAAACAGGTCGCATTGTGGTGGGGCGCATGACTTTTTATATAAGGAAATACTCCGATCGATGGTGGTGGAGCGCATGACTTTTATATAAGGAAATACTTTGCTCAGTTGTGGTGGAGCGCATGCCTTTTTATATAGTAATATGTATTAGTTCAATAATGGCGGTCGTGTAGGTTGTTGTATTGTTGTTATGTGTTGTGTGTTACAACAGTTATACATACGATATTTATACTATATATATATATATATATATATATATATATATATATATATATATATATATATATATATATATATATAAAGCTAGAAACAGAAATAAATGAAGTACAGGCGGGTTTTCGACCAGGTAGAGGCACTAGAGATCATATATTCAACATGAGGATCATCATAGAAAAGTGTAGAGAATTCAACGTTGACCTACATACTTGTTTCATTGATTACACCAAAGCTTTCGATTGTGTACAACATCAGCAGTTATGGGCTATTATGAAAAATATGGGATTTCCAAACCACCTTATACAACTCATCGCACTGCTGTACCAAGAACAACAGGCAGCCGTAAGAATAGAGGGGGAAACATCAGAATGGTTTGAAGTACAGAAAGGAGTAAGACAAGGCTGTACCCTTTCCCCTTACCTGTTTAACATTTATGCCGAGAATATCATGAGAAACGTAAGAGATGACCAAGAACACACAGAGTTTGACTCATTTAACATCGGCGGGTACCAGATCCCGGAAATCAGATATGCTGACGACACAGTCCTCCTATCGACCAACCCAAAAGGACTTGAACAATTACTTCTGTCCACCAAAAAAACACAGCGAGGCCCAGAATCTATACCTAAACACCAAGAAGACCAAAGTATTGACAACAGACAAAGTAAAGACCAAACCAGAAATTGAAATTGATAACGAAGAACTGGAAAGTGTCAATGAATTCGAATACTTAGGATCAATCATTAACAGCTCTGGCGACTGTGCAGTAGAAATTAAAAGAAGACTTGCAATTGCTTCACATAAGCTAATACAGATGAAAAACCTATGGCAAGGCACAAGCAAAGAAACAAAGTTACAACTGATCAGAGCATGTATATTCCCAGTAGCAACATACGGCTGCGAGACTTGGACACTCAATAAAACAGTTGCAAAAAAGATTACATCATTCGAAATGAAATGCTACAGAAGGATGTTGAGAATACCCTGGACAGAAAAAAAGACCAACAGAGAAGTACTGCACTCACTAAACGTACAGGAACATTGGCTCCTAAATACCATCGCAATAAGGAAGCTGAAATTTTTCGGTCCTATAAAAAGACATAATAGTCTGGAAAAAACAGTGATGGAAGGCATGGTCCCTGGAAAAAGGGGAAGGGGTCGACCTAGACGACGGTGGACCCAGGACATTACAGAGAGTCTGAACTTGTCTTTGGCTGATGCAGGTCGACTTGCCCAGAATCGTGATGCGTTCAGAGCAGCTGTAATGGAGACAACGTTCTGGAAAGAATATGTCACATGATGATGATGATGATGATATATATATATATATATATATATATATATATATATATATATATATATATATATATATATATATATATTACAATATATGTTACAACAGTTATACGATATATATTTATACGTACTCTACAAACAGCCGATATATATATATATATATATATATATATATATATATATATATATATATATATATATATATATATATATATATATATATATATATATATATATATATATATATATATATATATATATATATATATAACAATATATGTTACAACAGTTATACGCACTTTACAAAAACAGGTGTTACAATATATATACATATATATATAAACGAAAAAACACTAGATACATTTTATATTTTTATTGACAAAGAGGCGTTAGCGGTCGGGGTGATGGTCTATGGTTGATGTAGGATATTAGTTCGATAATGGCGGGCGTGTGTAGGTAGTGTTGTGGTGTGTTGTATTGTATTGTGTTATGTGTTGTTTATTTATACAACAGTTATACGTACATAATACAATATATATTTTACAAACAGTTATAGCATGGAGACGTGGGAGTGAAGTGTTAGAGACTTGACTATACTAGGTCTAGCATCGAGAGGTGGGAGTGAAGTGTTAGAGACTTGCCTATACTAGGACCAGCATCGAGAGGTGGGAGTGAGGTGTTAGAGACGTCACTATACCAGGTCCCGCAGCAAGATGTGAGAGTGAAGTGTTAGAGACTTGACTATAACAGGTCCAGCATCTAGAGGTGGGAGTGACGTGTTAGAGACTTGACTATAACAGGTCCAGCTTCTAGAGGTAGGAGTGATGTGTTAGAGACTTGCCTTTACTAGGGCCAGCAGCTAGAGGTGGTGGGGGCAGTGTTAGAGACGTCACTATGCTAGGGTCAGCATCGAGAGGTGAGAGTGAGGTGTTAGAGACATGTCTATACCAGGGCCAGCATCGAGAGGTGGGAGTGAAGTGTTAGAGACTTGACTATACTAGGACCAGCATCTAACGGTGGGAGTGACGTGTTAGAGACTTGCACTTACTAGGGCCAGCAGCCAGAGGTGGGAGTGAAGTGTTAGAGACATGACTATATTAGGCCTAGCATGAAGAGGTGGGAGTGAAGTATTAGAGACATGACTATACTAGGTCTAGCATCTAGACGTGGAAGGGAAGTGTTAGAGACGTCACTATACTAGGATCATCGTCGAGATGTGAGAGTGAGGTGTTAGAGACTTGACTATACCAGGTCCAGCATCGAGAGGTGATAGTGAAGTGTTAGAGACATGACTATACTAGGTCTAGCATCGAGAGGTGGGAGTGAGGTGTTAGAGACTTGACTATACCAGGTCCAGCATCGAGGGGTGGGAGTGAAGTGTTAGAGATATGACTTTACTAGGACTAGCATCGAGAGGTGGGAGTGAAGTATTAGAGACTTGTCTATACTAGGATCAGCATCGAAAGGTGGGAGTGAGGTGTTAGAGACATGTCTATACCAGGGCCAGCAGCGAGAGGTGTGAGTAAAGTGTTAGAGACTTGACTATAACATGTCCAGCAGCTAGCGGTGGGAGTGAAGTGTTAGAGACTTGCCTATACTAGGACCCGCATCGAGAGGTGAGAGTGAGGTGTTAGAGACATGTTTATACCAGGTCCAGCAGCGAGAGGTGGGAGCGAAGTGTTAGAGACTTGCCTATACCATTTTTTGTGTAAGTATTTTAAATTGTTGAGTGTTGTTGTATTGTGTTGGTCTTGCGTTGTTTGTTCATACAATATATATGTACAGGTAGACAATGGACATAAAAATCAATAAAAACCTGCAATATTGAGATAAAGTGGAAAATATAAAAAAATCGATAAATTTTATAGCGGAAGCTGGTTAATGAACATGGTCGGTGGCGTTTTTAACGGAGAGTGTATTGGTTTTTGGCTGGTGGGGGTGATGACGCATGGTTGTAACTGGTGGGTGTGGGTTTTTGTGTGCTTGTATTGTGTATGATTCGGCATTGTGTTGTGTTGTCTTTTTATACAACATATGTATACATATTTTACGACAGATAGACAATATAAATACGATAGTTATACATACAATATTTATACATCATAGATAACAAAGATTTCTTAATTGTAATAAATATATTTTATTCTTATAAAAGAAGACGAAATGTCAAGCTAAAGCGCTAGTCTTAGCCGCTTTGTAGGTCTCTGCTTGTTTGGTGGTAGATTAAAGACATCGTCCGGGTGCTTGTCTGTGGTGGGAGCTGACGTACAAGGGGTGGTGTTGGGACACCAGCTCGGTTCTGGGGATATTGGTTGATAACAACTGGAGTTGATGTAGTGGTCAAACGTGTTACTGGTACAAGTAGTAGGCCAGGTATCTGTGTTTGGTCCCTGTAGTCGGTCAAATTCGGCGAGGATTTCGCCCTTTAAAGCCAACAAATGTTCAAACTCAGGGCGAGTCAACGTAATGCCGGTTTTAGTAGGAAACTTTAGATATGATTCACCAAAGTATTTTCGCACATGTAGTAAAGGCTGGTCTCGGTAAAAACTTACAGACGCGGCCTTCAGCCCACTAGCCAACGGTTTAAGCATTTCATCAATTCTTTTCATGTAGACCCATTTTGTGGGAACAGTGGCAGGGGTAGTCATCTTCAGTGCGTTGTGAACGTAAGTGTCTGGGCGTTGGTCTCCCTAGTGTCTATTTATATCAAGGAAAACTAGTTTAATCTGGTTTTTGAAACGTGTCCAGACTTTTTGCGCGCTAAAAGAGGGCTGATTAGTCGAAAAACTAATCAATAGTTGACGCGTTGTCTAGCCGAAAACGACAGCAGAACCCGCCACATAGTACCGCCAGGGGAAATATTAGATCAATAATGGCGGGCGTGGGTTAGTAGGTAGGTTGTATTGTGATGTTATTTAAATTGTTGTGTGTTGTATTGTTTTATTTCTTTATACAACATATTTTACAACGGTTATACAATATATATTTAGACAAAATAGATAAATATAACAAATACCAAGGTTTATAAATAGAAGTATATATTGCAAACAAAGTATGAATCCAACTATGCTCTTGATGTAAAAATATGACAGGGAATTTCCGTTTGTTGGGTGAATGTAATTACATATTGATACGGATTTTGGTCCACGGGGTAGTTTTCTTTATTATTTATATTATAACATGAGTAATAAGTTTACTCACCCCTTGTCCATCTAGTGGTATGTAAGTGACTCCGCACACAGCCGTATTCTCCAACATAAAAATACTGTCAAAGGCCAGGCTGGACAAGGTCAAATAGACAGTTTTATTGAACACAAAGAGGTTCCGTAGAGATATATCCCATATGCAGACTAGATTATTTCGTCATCTAGCCAGTTCTTAGTGTCGCTGTACAGGCTGCAACCGGAACAATGTCGAGGCCATTTTCATCCATTTTAATAAAACTCAACACGCACGTGCTTTTACCACTAGGTACGAAAATCGATCGTTGGTCGGCGCTCGCGACGAAACCATTGATCGTATGTATACTTTATAAAATTCCGTAGCATAGAGGTCTTTATCGTTGCTTATTTTGTTTGATTCCCTGTCTTTATTTACTTCAGAGTTCACTTTTATTTTGTCCTTGCTGGATTTAATTTTGTCCTTAATTTCTCTGTCCTTTAGACCGGGGCTTTTGTTCCTTTTATTTTCTGTCCGATTTGATGTTCCTTCCTTAGTATGTTTTTTCTATTGTTTTGCGCCAAGCTTTTATCGACCCTGACTGCAATCTGGTTAGCATTATATTGGACGTATTTGCTCTTATTGTGCTACAATTAGGTTGTTGTATATCAGTTGTCTTTACTCTTTTTTTAAAATGTTGTCTAATTCCTCTATCTTTATTTTATACCTATCACCGCTGACTTACAATTAGTATTTATGCTCTATCTATGCCTAATGCTAAATTAACACAAGACAAGCTATAATTTGTTTTAATATATAAATTTTAAATTATGTTTAGATATCAATAGTTAAAAGCTGACTAGGCCTACTACAAAGCTAGTACATTTGAATTAAATTTAAGTTTGTTCACGCGCGTGGTCACGCATGAAATCTCCTGTACCGACGCTCGTGACGTCGACATTTTTGAAAATGAGCGGCATTTCTGACAGTCAAACGCGAGCTTACCCTCACTAGTTATGAAACCAGATCGATAGAGGGTGACGTCAGGGCTAAATATAGCTATCTAGAAAAGCGTAATAAAAATCTAACAGGCAGAGTTTTGCGTATTGGCAGACGAAAAAATCCTATCCGCAACGGGATTTGCCTTTGTAAGACTAACCCTACTACTTATTTCTGTTCCCGTCATAGCAGACAAGCTCAAAACACAAGCGATCAATAGTAGAAATTTATAAAAGAACCATTTTTTCGGTCGTGTGTTCGAATCCCCTTGACTTAAGGTTTCACTTTTTTCACACGTGCGACATCTGGTGATAGGTTTATATTGTCTCCCAAAGCGTTTCAAACATGCGGCGACCACGGAAATTTAGTACATTAAATAAATGTAACTAAGTATTTGTTCCAGTTATCAAACGGTTATCTACGTTTTTGTCCTGCGATTTTCAAACTTTAGTGAAAATTTTTCTTCCAATCACCAAGAAGGGTCCCAAAATTATTCCCAGTCTGGTTCCAATCTGTAGGTAAATAGATCAGAGGTCAAATACTTCTTTAAATATTTCTTGGAGTTTTCCAAACTTTTCATTAAATATTTTCTCATTAAATATATTTTTTCCTGTTGTCAGTACTTGACAATGTAAATAATTCTTGCAGCTGTCAAATGTTTTGCCAGTTGGCAAATATTTCTTCAAATGTTGCCAGGTGTCAAATTTTTTTTTCACTTGTCAAAATATTTCTTCAAATTTTTTTTTCACTGGTCAAATTTTTCTTCAAATTTTTTCCCGCTTGTCAAATTTTTTTGCACTTGTCAAAATATTTCTTCAAATTTTTTCCCGCTTGTCAAATTCTTCCAACTGTTAAATATTTCTTCAAATTTTTTTGTCCACGTGCCAAATATTTATGCAAATGTTTCTTCCACTTGGCAAATTTTTCTTCAAATTGTTTTCCACTACTCAAATATTTATGCAAATGTGTCTTCCAGTTGTCAAATATTTATGCAAATATTTCTTACAGGTGTCAACAATTTCTTCAAATTTTTTTTACACTTGTCAAATATTTTTTACAATTGTCAAATACTTATGCAAATAACGCTGTCAAAAAATTTCTTTCAGTTATCAAATATTTCTTTAAACGTTTTGCCAGTTGCCAAATATTTCTTCAAATGTTTTTTTTCCAGGTGTCAAATATTTCTAACTGGTGCAGCACCTACCTCTTGACTCGGCACATTTGTTTTCTTTAGACTTATTGTGAGGTAAAAGGCCTTGGCTGTTTTGGTGACGCGATTCACCGAGCTCTTTCTAGCATCAGATGCGAACTGGGATCCCCGATCAGATAGTATGTTTTCGGGACAACCCAAGCTGTTGAATACTAAAAATAGCGCATCCGCAGCACTTGACGAAGGCCCGGAGTGGATGCCGGGATTCTCAAAATGTGGAGACTGTCACAGTAAACGGAGAAGACATCACATGTTTGTATTACTCAAGGTAGCTGCAGTTTGTTAATGAGACTATCAATTTCTGGGGCCAGAGAGAGTTTCTCATTGATGATATACACAAGGTATGTGTGATGCACGTGGTGTTAAGTCGGTACTATGTAGCGGGTTCTGCTGTCGTTTTCGGCTAGACAACGCGTCAACTATCGATTAGTTTTTCGATTAATCAGCCCTCTGTTAGCGCGCAACAAGTCTGGACACGTTTCAAAAACCAGATTAAACTAGTTTTCCTTGATATAAATAGACACTAGGGAGACCAACGCCCAGACTCTCACGATCACAACGCACTGAAGATGACTACCCCTGCCACTGTTCCCACAAACTGGTTCTACGTGAAAAGAAGTGATGAAATGCTTAAACCGTTGGCTAGTGGGCTGAAGGCCGCGTCTTTAAGTTTTTACCGAGACCAGCCTTTACTACACGTGCGAAAATACTTTGGTGAATCATATCTAAAGTTTCCTACCAAAAACGGCATTACGTTGACTCGCCCTGAGTTTGAACATTTGTTGGCTTTACAGGGCAAAATCCTCGCCGAATTTGACCGACTACAGGGACCAAACACAGATACCTGGCCTACTACTTGTACCAGTAAATATATATATATATATATGTTGTATAAAAAGACAACACAACACAATGCCGAATCATACACAATACAAGCACACAAAAACCCACACCTACCAGTTACAACCATGCATCATCACCCCCACCAGCCAAAAACCAATACACTCTCCGTTAAAAACCCCACCGACCATGCTCATTAACCAGCTTCCGCTATACAATTTATCGATTTTTTATATTTTTCTCTTTATCTCAATATTGCATGTTTTTATCGATTTTTATGTCCATTGTCTACCTGTACATATATATTGTATGAACAAACAACGCACGACCACCACAATGCAACAACACTCAACAATTAAAATACCTACACAAAAAATGGTATAGGCAAGTCTCTAACACTTCGCTCCCACCTCTCGCTGCTGGACCCGGTATAAACATGTCTCTAACACCTCACTCTCACCTCTCGATGCTGGTCCTAGTATAGGCAAGTCTCTAACACTTCACTCCCACCGCTAGCTGCTGGACCTGTTATAGTCAAGTCTCTAACACTTTACTCACACCTCTCCCAGCTGGCCCTGGAATAGACATGTCTCTAACACCTCACTCCCACCTCTCGATGCTGGTCCTAGTATAGACAAGTCTCTAACACTTTACTCCCACCTCTAGATGCTAGACCTAGTAAAGTCATGTCTCTAACACCTCACTCCCACCTCTCGATGCTAGACCTAGTATAATCATATCTCTAACACTTCACTCCCACCTCTCGATGCTGGACCTGGTATAGTCAAGTCTCTAACACCTCACTCCCACCTCTCGACGCTGATCCTAGTATAGTGACGTCTCTAACACTTCCCTTCCACCTCTAGATGCTAGACCTAGTATAGTTATGTCTCTAACACTTCACTCCCACCTCTTCAAGATAGCCCTAGTATAGGCATGTCTCTAACACTTCACTCCCACCTCTTCATGCTGGACCTGGTATAGTCAAGTCTCTAACACCTCACTCCCAACTCTCGACGCTGATCCTAGTATAGTGACGTCTCTAACACTCCCCTCCCATCTTTAGCTGCTGGCCCTAGTAAAGGCAAGTCTCTAACACGTCACTCCCACCTCTAGATGCTGGACCTGTTATAGTCAAGTCTCTAAGACTTCACTCCCACCTCTCGCTGCTGGACCTGGTATATAGACGTCTCTAACACCTCAATCCCACCTTTCGATGCTGGTCCTAGTATAGGCAAGTCTCTAACACTTCACTCCCACCTCTCGATGCTAGACCTAGTATAGTCAAGTCTCTAACACTTCACTCCCACGTCTCCATGCTATCACTGTTTGTAAAATATATATTGTATTATGTACGTATAACTGTTGTATAAATAAACAACGCATAACACAAAATAATACAACACACCACAACACTACCTACACACGCCCGCCATTATCGAACTAATATCCTACATCAACCATAGACCATCACCCCAACCGCTAACGCCTCTTTGTCAATAAAAATATAAAATGTATCTAGTGTTTTTTCTTATATATATATATATATATATATATATATATATATATATATATATATATATATATATATATATATATATATATATATATATATATATATATATATATATATATATATATATATATATATATATATATATATATATATATATATATATATATATATATATATATATATATATATATATATATATATATATATATTGTAACTCCTGTTTTTGTAAAGTGTGAATAACTGTTGTAACATATATTGTAATATATGTATATGTATATATATATATATATATATATATATATATATATATATATATATATATATATATATATATATATATATATATATATATATATATATATATATATATATATATATATATATATATATATATATATATATATATATATATATATATATATATATATATATATATATATATATATATATATATATATATATATATATATATATATATATATATATATATATATATATATATATATATATATATATATATATACTGTAACACCTGTTTTTGTAAAGTGCGAATAACTGTTGTAACATATATTGTAATATATGTATATGTATGTATGTATGTATGTATGTATGTACGTACGTACGTACGTAC
>JAMPIV010013449.1:35000-87500 GCA_024509875.1 Oreohelix idahoensis
TGACGAATCTCATAATATATTGGTACATCTGATTCAGAGAATAAAAAACTCGAAAACTGTTTGATTAAAAATGTCATTTGAATAAATGATGTGAAATTTTTCTATCAGCCCATCTGCTGTCAGATAGTATTATTTATCCTGTCTGCTGTAAGATGGTATAGTTCAGCTCGCCTGCTGTCATAAAGAATAATTCAGCTTGTCTGTTGTCAGATAGTATAGTTCAGCTAGTCTGCTGTAAGATAGTACAGTTTAGCTCACCTGCTGTCAAAAAGTATAATTCAGCTTGCCTACTGTCATATATTATAATTCAGCTAATCTGCTGTAAAATAGTATAGTTCAGCTCACCTGCTGTCAAAAAATATAATTCAACGTCTGCCGTCAGATAGTATAGTTCAGCTTGTCTGCTGTCATATAGTATAGTTCAGAACATCTGCTGTCACATAGTATAAATCAGCTCATCTGCTGTCAGATAGTATAGTTCAGATTGCCTGCTGTCAAATAATATATCAATCTGTCTAACTGATTCCACTGTCTTCTGTAATTCCTTGTAAAATTGTAGATTTTTTTTCAATTAGGACATACAGTTTGATAAAGAAAGTTGGCCTTCGGGGAAGTCTTGCTACTACAGTTTGTTTTAGCTGTTAGTTTGTCTTATAGAAGATGAATACGAGTAACAAGTTATTACATTAAAAATAAAGTACATAAGAAGCATGCAAATTAAATTGTTGCATTTATAGTTATCTTAAGAATATGGGCAAGTTGACATGAGCAAGGCTTGCTTGAGGCAATTAATAAATGAGATAATGGTAAGAAGTTAAGATCTTGATTACTTCTTCTTTCTTTGAACCTTAGCCGCTGACCGTCAAGGCAGTCAGTGGCCATTACGCCTGGTGGCGTCTTGTAGGGCAACAACAAATTGATTCCACTTTGCTCTTTCAGCGGCCATCCTTCGTACAGTGCCCCAACTCTGGTTCATTCTTTGCATCTCAGCCTCCACAGTCCTCCGCCAAGTTGTCTTTGGTCGGCCTCTCTTTCGTTTTCCTTCAGGAGTCCACAGCATAGCTGTTCTTGTGATGGCATCGGGGTCTCTTCTGAGGACATGGCCAACCCAGCTCCAGCGTCTGCCAGCTATGATGGTGTGCATGTCCTCTTGCTTGCTCCGAGTAAGCAGATCTTGGTTGGTGATGGTATTCGGCCAAAAGATTCGGAGAATTTTTCCCAGGCATGCCGCGCGAAAAGAGGACAACCTCGACACCTCCCTCTCTGCAGCTCTCCAGCCCCCTGCGCCACAGAGAAGCACAGAAAGCATACAGCTCTGATACAATCCCAATTCTGCGCCCGTGCCGCACCGAGAGGACCCCCAGATGCCGCCTAGACCAAAAAAGGCTGTTCCCGCCCTGTCCACTCCGCTGCCGATGTCCCCGCCTGCCCGCCGTCCGGCGCCACCATGCACCCTAGGCATGTGAAAGCATCTGTCTGTTCCAGTTGCTGATTCCTTACAGATATGGGCTCAGGGTTGCTCACATTGAGCGTCATGACCTCTGTCTTCTTTAGGTTGATGTCCAAGCCCACCTGCTGGCTATACTTATTAAGTCTATCCGTTTTTTCCTGGATGTGTTGATGTGAATGTGCCAGCAGCGCAATGTCATCCGCACACTCCAGATCTTCCAATGTAGAAAACATAGTCCATCCTATTCCTCTTGGACCGCCCTCTGTTGTCTGGCGCATCACCCAGTCTATGACTGTTAAAAATAGAGTGGTTGATAAGGGGCATCCCTGCCGCACTCCTGTCCCCACCTCAAAAGCCAGGCTGCCCTGCCCAACGCTACAAGCAAAGCTGGCACAAAGGCTTTCTACGATTGACACCATGCAGCCTGGAACTCCACAAGCCCTCAGCACTTTCCACAAACTGTCCCTATGTAAACCGTCAAAAGCCCTTTCAAAACCAACGAAACCAATGTACAGCCGTCTCCGCCACTCTGAGCACTGCTCCACAATGTTCCCGAGGGTAAATATATGATCCACACATCCTCTGTCCTCTCCAAATCCTGCCCGCCCCTTCCCCAGCCTGTGGTCCACCGCCCCTGAGACCCTCTGTATAATTATCCTGCCTAGCATTCCGCTGGGAACCGAGAGAAGAGCCACTCCTCTCCAACCACCGCAGTCCGCAAGATCTCCCTCCCCCCAGGCAACCTGACAATCACTCCCCCTCTCCATTCTGCCGGCGCCGTCCCTGCCCTCCAGACCCGTGCAAACAGCGGCCCCAATAGTTCCGCCGCCAGCTTCGGGTCTGTCCCAAATAGCTCCGCATTCAAGTCACCACGACCAGGAGCCCCTCCATTCCCTAACCCTTCGACCGCCGCGATGACCTCCTCCCCTCGTGGGACGTCTGGACCAACATCCAGATCATCCTCAGCCCCAGGAACACCCAACCGTGTCTCCGGTGGTTTCCCACCCAGAGCCCCTCTGAAATGCTCTGCCCATCCCGTCCTCCGTCCCTCCACTGTCGTGACGAGACCTCCGTGCCCATCTCTCACTAATGCAATATCGCCTGCACCTCGCCCTCCACCGATGACTCTAGTTATCCTGTATACCGTGCTCCATTCACCTCTCAGCGCCGCCTCCCCTGTCCGTCCCGCAAGGTCACCCAGAAATGTCCCCCCGCCAGCACGGGCCTGACGTCCAACCTCCCTGTCCAGCCGACTGCACCGCTCACCACACATTGCCTCCAACCTGGGAGACCCAGCCTCTCCCTTCGCCATGGTTCCCAGTGCCCCCCATACCCGGTCCCCGGCCAACACCATCCCTGCAACTGGTCCAGCAGCTCTGAGTTTCACTTTCAGTCTTGCCACTACTAGGTGATGATCACTTCCCACATCCGCGCCTCTTCCTACCCTCACATCTTGATTACTGTCTTGAATTAAATGCACGTAAGCCGAAAAATGGTTACCTCAAATAAAAGTGTGTGATCTGTTTTTTTTCCCTTGGAGATATAATGTTTTATTTTGTTTGTCATATTCCGAGGATATGATTGGGTTTTTCCCAGGTCCTAAAAACGGAGGCAGTTTTTTTTTCCTCACAGATGATGTTTTAATGACAGACAGTAGACATATCTGTTATTTTAGTAGACTATCAATAAGATGAAGGACTGAAAAAAAAACAAGAAAGTATATTTAAACAGAATCAAACAAAAAGTTCCAAAGCCAAGGCTGATAAAGTGTACATAGAAGTAAACAAAGCGGTAAGAAGAAACATCAGAGTAGACAATATATGGATGGGTTGGCAAGCAAGGCAGAGGAAGCTGCAGCCAAAGGGAATATATATTACCTATACAACAGCACATAGAAGCTAACAGGGAAATACAAGCAAGCAAATGACCTCATCAAAGACATGAATGGACATGTGCTTATCAATATAAAAGATCATATAAGGAGATGGATAGAACATTTTGAGGAATAGACCTCCATAAAATCCCCGCAAACGTCCAATCGGCAGAAGAGGAGCTACCAGTTAATTGTGAAAGACCATATAGGGAAGAAATAAAGAAAGCTGTGCTCCTAAAAGGTGGAAAAGCTGCTGGACCAAATTGCATTCTAGCAGAGGCCATCAAAGCAGATATTTGTAATATAATACATTAAAATACGAAACTACACATGTACGAGCATTAGGAAATAAAGTTTAATGGCGGCAAGCTGATCAAGCGTTAGTAAATAAATATTAGACAAACATAAAGGTATGTTTTCAGGCACTCGTAAGAAATTAAGAAGTAGAACACTAGACAACAGAAAAACAACAGACGTGAGTGGCTTACCCAGGATTTGAACCCCGGACCTTCCGTACGACAACACCGCCTAGCTATACAAGCAAATCACACTATCCTCCCGGCCAGCTAGGCATCCCCGAAAAAAGATGCTTTGATGACCGGTCATTAGTGCGAAACGCAAGACAACACCGGAAGTTTACAATGGGCAGCTTAGCCTTATTAATGACGCAATCACTTCTGTTGTTCCCCTATTATGCAGTATATGTCAGTCCACACAAGACAAAGACCTTGATACTGTGTCTAGTAAATGATAGAAGACTTAAGAACAGTAGTATAGAACAGAGGGTAGGTTTCTGGTATTGTATAAACATTAATAACATATAAGGAAGGGAAACCCGAGGCCTGTAAACAGTAAATAAATATTAGATAAACATAAAGGTATGTATTCAGGCACTCGTAAGAAATAAAGTAGAACACTAGACAACAGAAAAACAACAGACATATGTGGCTTACCCAGGATTTGAACCCCGGACCTTTCGTACGACAACACCGCCAAGCTATACAAGCTGATCAAGCGTTAGGCCTATTGTGTGTATCGCGAACCTTATGTGTGCGTGTGAAGAGGACGTAGTCAACTTATATACTTACATAATAACAGTACAATAATGATATACAAATTACTTGGAAATGTATGAGAGAGAGAAGAAATATCAGCAGAATGGAAGGTAGGATATCTGGTATAGGGCCTATAGGCTATATATTTTTTGCGTAAGGATATTTGTGTGTTTGTAGGCCCTAAGGATTTATTTTTTTTTTAGTCCGGCGTACTGGTTTTTGTCTCAGGAGGTTAACAGGTATGCATTTAGTCCTTACTACAATCACCATGCTTACTGTGAATGGAGTACTTACTACAATCATTGTGCCAACTTTACTTGTAGTCCTTACTACAATTACTGTGCTTACTGTGAATGCAATCCTTACTACAATCTCCATGCGTGCAATGGTCACTATCTGGTCAAAGTTGTCAAAGAAGAGATATTTACAAGAGTGCATAAATTACAGAGAAGTAATGTTACTATTACTGCCAGGAAATATTTTAAACAGGATCATCCTGGAGAGATGAAAAAGCAGGTTTTAGGCTAAACAGATCCTTTACTGACCAGATAGCCACATTATGAAAAATAGTTGAACAGAGGTTGGAATTGAACTCACTTTTTTACATTTGATACATAGCCTAATAATTTTTTTGTAAAATGATTTCACTAGGTCCCTATTATTATTAATATTATTTCTTTACATTGTATTTATGGACTGAAAAAGCATTTGACATTGTAGACTGAGAATGACTTTGGAAGCTGATAAGACATTGTGGAGTCCCCTGATCATTAATCTAATAAAGAAAACATTGGAAGACATGATATGCAGAATTCTTCATGGAAAAGTTACAGAAATGTTTGAGATAAGGACTGGAGTACGACAGGATTGCCTCTTGTCACCATGTCTCTTATTACAGGCTGTTGCATGGATTATGAAAACATCTACATTAGCCAACAGTAATGGAATTCAGTAGACTAAATAGCTTGACATAGTAGAGGTTGCAGACGAATAGGCTTTTCAGTCTCAGATGCAAAACAGAATGAAAATACTTGATTAGAGGTCACAGCAGGTGGTTCCAAAAATACACAGGGAAGAAACAAAGGTTATGAAAATAAACGCAGGAAATGATAACAGTACTGCCTTTGTAGAAATATCCCTACAAGATGTAGAATCAAACATATATCTTGGCAGGTTTATAGACAAAGTTGGAGGGACAGTTAGAGATATCAAAATAAGAATGGGACCCCAAGATGCAGCAATAGTGAATGCAGTCAGCGACCCATAGCTGTACTGCTTGCATCAGGACCAGCGAACCAGAGCTGGTCAAGACTGCACTCCACCTCCACGTGGTGGTCCTGGAAACAGTCTGCAGCAGTGCAGTCTGGCTGAGCGAGTGTGGATCGCAATGGGAAGGCAAACCCGGTCCCTCAAAAATGCCATGCTGAAGTCGGATGTGTCGACCGAAAGGTGCAGATATCACAGCTTAGGCGTAAACAGACACAACGCAACCACCGTCCTTTTCAGGGCGAACGAGGAAGAAGAAGAAGAAAAATAAGAATAAAAATGGCAAGTAGAGCTATCAGTGCATTTGGAAATATATGGAAATGAAAGGAAATCAAAGTTCAACACGGGAAATAAGAATGTTCAACTCAGATGTCAAGTCTATCCTATTGTATGGCTCTGAAACGTTAAAACAACAAAAAACAACAACCAGGAATTCAGACTTTCATAAATGGATGCTTGCATAGAGTAGAAGGGTTGAAATAGTACAACAAGGTTATCAGTTTGGAACTTAATGACTAGAACCAGACAACCGCCAATAGAACAAGTGATGAGAAAAAGATAGGACAGACATTGAGGAAACCTGTTGCATTACAAGGCAGTTCTTGTTATCGAATCCTCAGTGTAAGAGAAGTAGCTGCAGACCAAGATGACATGGAGAAAAGAACTGGAGATGAAATGAAAATGAAGAAGACATAGAAGACCTTGAGCTGATGGCACGTGACAGGAGGACTTGGCATACATTTGTTGAAAGCCTGTGCTCTTTTAGAAGCTGAAGGGTAGTCAATGAATGAATGAAACAGTAGGAAATAGGCTGAATAATCTTGTAATGTAAAAAGTTATTTGTTGCTCATTGTGAAGTGTGTGACAGAATTGTCCGTTCTCTTTTCCTAGCATTCATGTTTATCGCCGACATTATTGCGCCACGTCTCATTTTCTGTCCTTAATCATTGTTTACACTCCCTGCCCTCAATTCTTGTCATGTTGGGACTTCAGCAACCATCTTTTGCTGATTAGGGTAATCAATGACTTTCATTTGAACCCATATTGACACCTGGGATCTGTAGAGAGAAGTGGGGTTTACTAATATGTAACACATTTCTTACCAGACAGTGCATGGGTGTGCCCGATTAAGAAAAAAACAACCTTGGTATAACCATGAAATTACTTGTGATAGATTATGAAGTCATGAGTGCAAAAATGATCAAAAATAGATGGAAGCAGGCTTACCTTAAATGGAAAGATGATGTAACTAGTCTTTTTTGGTAGTCGTGTTTGATATAATGACTAGTTGACTGCTGGTGCTGATAACGCGAATGTTATTTAGTGATGTGGCGATTAGACAACAGGAACATCAACGGGGCACGTCAACTAAGAACAGTGCCAACTGAAGCATACTGGAACTCTTTAGTGAATTTAGACACAGTTTATTAAACAATCACGTTTGACGTACGACAGGACGGGCAGAGTACAAATCCTCTGTCATTGACGATTTTCATTATAATACACATTGATACAAGTACACAGAAAGTCTTAATCACAGTTACATTACATATAATCTCAACAGCATAGTCCTGGACATCAGCAACAAAAGTACAAATACTTGCATAATTATAATATGTAGTACAGTCATCCTTACGTACTGGTAACAACTGCATTCAATGTAAGTGCGGCATTCACCCCTCGCACATAAATCTCTGTGGTCCTACTTTCAATGTAAGTGCGGCATTCACTCCTCGCACATATATTTCTATCTCTGGTCTAACCACCAGGCATCCAAGTTCGTCCAGAACTTAACAGCGCGGGAAACCCACAACGCGCTTATAAATAATAATATATAATGGTCCTAACATAGACCTCCTTCTGACACGGGAAAACGACGTGTCTTTTTAATCCAAAGTGCGGCATTCACTCCTCGCACATATATCTCTACCTCTAATCTAATCACCAGGCATCCAAGTTCCTCCTGAACTTTACAGCGCGGGAAACCCACACAACGCGCTTATATAGACCTCCTATTGGCGCGGGAAACCCACAACGCGCTTATAAATAATAATATATAAAGGCCTTGTAAATACACCTTACGCGGTACATCATCGCGTCACATCCAATATATTATAATGAAAATCACATTCATTATTCACATACTCTAGAAACACCAACCGTCTCCCACGACGGATGGCACAGACTCCCCTTTAACAACTCAGTATTCTTCTCTGACACGTATGCTAACTTCATTCACTTCGCACGCTTTTCTCATGTTCTGTAAACCTCAATTCACACATGAACGCCCCTGAGTATTCTTCAACCATACTCTACGTGCTTCTAACAGTGAACTTTTAAATGTAACCTTCCAAGCTTGCATACTTCAATAATAATACACTCTAAACAGAGTTACACCTTTCTCTACCTACACACATGTATATACACGTCATGTATCTCATGACCTTAACCTACTTACTAACAAACTCCAGCCCCGTACACCAAAATCCTTAACACCTAACTGTAACTTCGAATATGACTTAACAGTTCACACCGACCCCGGGGAAAAAAAATGTTATCATTTTTTTTTTAAATATTACATCAAACCAAAGTGTGAGGTCGGTGAAATATGTTAAGTCATACTAAACAACAAAAGAGGGATGGAAATATATTGGTGAACCAAAAGGTTACCACATTAACAGTGGCACAGGAAAGGTGATGTAGGCCTTGCCTTAGCAATCATACTCTACTGGCAAACCAAACACAATTTCATCCTGTACAACATTAAACTGTGTTGGATGCAAATCTAACAATGTGTGCATCAATAATATATTAACTAAATCATACGAGGATTCACCATACAAAAATACATGGGTGAACCAAAAGGTACATCAGCATTGTTCATTAAATAATATAATTACATTATAAGTTAACACTTACAATTTATCAAACTAACACAAATGTTTCATAAATATTAAACAATCTATACTAAATACTGCAGTCCATCTGCAAATTCATTTCTCGATTGCTCCAAATCCAGAGTAAAGGACTGATGTCTAAGAAGAAGTATCGGTGAGCAAGCCTGCTGATGACCACCCATCAGCTGCTGTAATGATAGACAATTCCACCAACAACACTGGTATCTCATGGCATAGCATACTTTCCTATGGATAAACAAAATTAGGCAAGAATAAAATCATTTGCCTTGGAAAATTTGTATCACATTATGCCACATTACATACCCTTCTATGTCCACCCCATTCCACTAAACATTCCCAGTGGGGTGACAAAATAATCAATTAAGGGATGATATACCCATTTCACATGTCTTTGTGATCATTGACCTTAGATACTACACCCTGTACCTCCCCAATTAAGCTTTACTACTTTAGTTAATGAAATAAGTCAATCTAAAACACCTAGTTTTACTGACTTGTACTGTACACCTGTTCACTATTTGTTGTTTATATACACTCTGTCAAATTTCCATTCTTGAAAGTTATAGCTTTCAGCCTTGTTTAATGCACAGTAACAATTAACCTCTCATGCTGAGTCATAACAAGTACCAATCTCTTCCAACTAACATCAAAACTATTTCCAATCACAAATCCATCATCATCATTACCATGATCACAAAAGTATTTCCAAATAGCACAGTATCTTTAGTAGAGCAAACAGATCACTTATGTCCCACTTATCTGGTGGTAACTTTTTGATGGCGTTGAACATTAACATCTTCAATGGTTCTTTTCCTTTATCCATGTATCTGTTTTTGAAATTGAAAGATAATATTAACTCTAACTGGTCTGTAACTCCTGCACAATTTCCTTTCAGACCATCCATCACAGTCTTCCACACTTCCTTCCTTGAATTTTCAGTCTCTTCAAGTACTACTTTCTTGGCAACAGAAGTAGCATCCTTCATCTTCGCCCTCCTATACTGCATTTGAGCATCTAAGGGTTCCTTCTCCCAATCTAATGGATCTGTACCAAGTGCAGCCTCATGTCTCTCCTCCATAGACTTAGCTTGATCTTTCAATGCTTCAGCTTGCTGCTGTAATCTTTGTTTAGCTGCCTTAAATTGCTCTTCTAGTGCTTCAAATTTAACAAAGTAACTCTCTTCTAAAGCATTACCTTTCTCCTTCCACCGAGATGACAGGACCCTGCAATGTTCCTCTTTAACTTGAGTATTACCCTTACACTCAGTTAATATCCTGTTCCTATCCACCTTGAATTCATCATTTAATCTTTGAATACCATCTTTGTATTCCTTTTCTAATCTCTGCTCAACACTCTTAAATTTTCCTTCTAATATTGTACACTTTTCCTCGAAGGTTCCCTCTTCTTGGATCAATTTGTCTACCTTCAACTGATCTTTGTCACACCAAAAACCCATTTTTGGTAAAAACACTTCTTGAGGTGCATGGTATGTTTCATCATGCACTGGACTTGTCATTGTCTCATAGGCTTTTGTAGACATTGCATTCTTACTAACACTTATTGATCTTCCTTCCATAGAATATAAGTTAGTTTTACTCCTAACTGACTCATCACTAATGATAGTCTTTTGTGGTTCATCCACATTCAATTTGGACATTTTCGCAACTGAGACTGAACAGTCTTCACAACAATTATCTGTTTGTACAGTGACTTCTTTCTTCTCACTTTGAACAGAAACATTCCTAGTTTCAGATTTTTCAGTTTTCCACCATATCATTGCATTAGCTTTCCTCTTTAATTCAGTTTTGGTCTCTTGCTATCATCCAATACTGTGATGCAATTCCTTGTCTTTCTCCATCTCTTTGAACTAGTAATCCACATTACCTAGTGTTCATTCCGTTTTCACCATATCATCTTGCTATTCTTTTATTAGCTTTTCATGACTACACTACAATACTAAATTATCAGTATTAATATACCTCTACATAGGTACTACAATAACACAGTAACAAATCACCAATAATTCTAAAGATAATTCACACAAGTAACCCTAAAATCAGTCATTTATAATAATCAGATCCACCTATGTCTAGACTAAGACATGTGTTGCTGAACACACTGATCCTCAATATACTTTGACCATCATATCTACAATGCTTAGATTCTAACACAGTAATCATACAAACTATTTGTAACTAATAACCAGGACCAAAACACAGTGAATGATGATGATAATGAAATACACCGGTGACACTAAAACTATAAACAAACGAACAACAACCTACAGGTGGGGGGATAATAAACACCTGCAATACAAACGACAACAATAATACAATAAAACTGTGAAATGAACTTATTTACAAGATAGTAGAAACTTAACGCAAGAAAACTACAAGTAAACATGACAAAAGAAACTAAATTATGTAACAATGATTACACAAACCAAACTATAACAGCTAACACCAATAAATGTCAAAGAATTCCATGGGGCACTAGCTACCGAGTCTCTCCAAGACACTGGAATTAATTTTACAAAAAAAAAAAACAAAAAAAACCTACAGAATAGATTAATACCAATTCCTTCTAATGAAGAACAAAGTATTAATAATATATAAACAAGTAACACAAATATAAAACGCTAACATAACAACGAATACAAATGAATGACCATCAGGAATGTCAGTAGAATGGTATCTGAACAAAGAAGTGCAACAATGGCATAAACTGTGACTTATCTTAAGTATGTCTTGATTACAGTCTATGGTTCCACCGAGATAATGCAGATCTACAGCTGAAGGATATCTGTGTTGATATCACTGGCACTACAGCAAGCTTGTCTCACTGATGTTCAACTCGCACATATTCTGTACAAGATACAAAACAATGTAAATAACTGACAAGTATTGCTATAAACATTAAACTAATAACCACATTTAGCACCACTTAAATATGATGTAGACTAACAATAATCCTAATACAAACTTACAAGAAATGAATACCCATAAAATATCTAAGTCGATACTTGAAAGTAATGTAAGAATGAAAGGGAAAAATATAAATATAAGCTTCTATAGTCTCTACCAGATGACAGAAGGATAGTATGATAGTAGTATAACACCGAATAATTACGAAGGCTTAACAAAGAGTCGAATATAATAAATCAATAAACTGTAACAGATAACAGAAAAGACCTAGGAAATAATCTTTACGATTAATAAACAAATAAAACTAATACAGTATTTATATTTATAATAAAACTACTAGACTAATATATTAAACTCAAACAGAAAAACTCTTACAGTTGTAATTAGGCTAGATAATTAATCTATAATATTAACCTTAATATATAATATACACAGCACCAAATACAGAGCAGAAACTAGCACTAGAACTTACACATGCACGAACACACAACACAGTAGAAGAGGTCAGTTATACGAAAACTACTGAGTAATAACGAAACAAAACGAAACAGGACAAATTTCAACACATTGAACGGAAAAAATATTAAGCACAAGAATACACAAATCAGTTTCTAATACAAATTAACAACAAGTAATACGTATCTTTAATACAGATAGTCTCGTTGATCTTGACTGTAGACCGATGTTCCAGATGTGTTGTTTATTTCACTTCCTTTCCGATGGCTTGATGATGAAAATGACTGACAGCACAACACACGTGAAGTACAAACAGATCCTCTGATAAGTTTTAACGGGCCAGTACACCCCCGTCAAATACGTTGCTTTCAAACACTTGAATGTTGAAAAAACAGGCTACTTCATGCAGATTAGAATGATGACTTGTCCGGGTACACACATAGGCAAGGTTGACCTTGCACACATCGTACCGATGTCTGTCATAAACAGGAGCTAGCTAAAACGTGTAAATTAGACGATAATTGGGTCACAACATGACCGCTGTACGCTGATTGGCCGAAATTCCACTCACTTCGTGTAAATTTTTCTGGCTTGAATCAGGACCGTAATGACCAGCTCTATGTGAAGAAATTACTATCTGTCTTTCAGAACTCAGTTACGTTGACTCCAAAATAGAAATCAGATGTAGTGATGTTGATATCTGATGTGAGCATATTATGTCTATTGACTTAGCGCAAACAAATCTTTTAGATGAATTTCATTAGTGTCCAAACACTTCATTTACCGTCCAAAGAATTTCTGAAGTTTTACAGTACTTCAAGATTCCGGGGCGGGTTGATTGATTCTCCGCAATAGTCCTGGGTTCAGAAAATTGAGCCCCCTAAATCACTGGAAACCACCACTGTAGAACGATGGTTTTGAAGACAGTATCAGTACGCAAAATTATATAAATTGAATCAGAAAGTCTGGGTCACAGTTCCATTACATATAATCTTAACAGCATAGTCCTGGACATCAGCAACAAAAGTACAAATACTTGCATAATTATAATATGTAGTACAGTCATCCTTACGTACTGGTAACAACTGCATTCAATGTAAGTGCGGCATTCACCCCTCGCACATAAATCTCTGTGGTCCTACTTTCAATGTAAGTGCGGCATTCACTCCTCGCACATATATTTCTATCTCTGGTCTAACCACCAGGCATCCAAGTTCGTCCAGAACTTAACAGCGCGGGAAACCCACAACGCGCTTATAAATAATAATATATAATGGTCCTAACATAGACCTCCTTCTGACACGGGAAAACGACGTATCTTTTTAATCCAAAGTGCGGCATTCACTCCTCGCACATATATCTCTACCTCTAGTCTAATCACCAGGCATCCAAGTTCCTCCTGAACTTTACAGTGCGGGAAACCCACACAACGCGCTTATATAGACCTCCTATTGGCGCGGGAAACCCACAACGCGCTTATAAATAATAATATATAAAGGTCTTGTAAATACACCTTACGCGGTACATCATCGCGTCACATCCAATATATTATAATGAAAATCACATTCATTATTCACATACTCTAGAAACACTTTAACAACCGTATTCTCTCTGACACGTATGCTAACTTCAGTCGACCTTTCAAGGACAGACATACCCACCATGACCAAGGGTATAAGATACGTCGAAAATGTCCCATCTTTACATGGCCTCGTAAAACAATATATCTGGCGTATCTGAATATCCTAGTTGAGGCATCAAAGTAAACAATACATGTATAATCCTAAGTCCTCAATCTGATTGACCTCTCATCATCTTCATATTCTTTATAATAGTATTCACGTTTGTGATATACTTCTTCCAAGCGGCACGTACTTGAAAAATAATATGCTGGATCCACTAACTTTCACTTTATTCTTTGATCCATTTCAGGACACCCAAATGGAGGGTCAATAATTCTCCATAGAATATGCTGACTAGAGTCAACATGGCACAACCGCAATAAATATATTAATTTTCATTATCTTCAATGAACAAACTTACTGTATAATCCTTACGGCGATGGCTTCCACTTGGAAGGCCGTATAACAAGGCATTAACAGCAGTATACCCGCAATATGGGGTTCTAATAAAACAGACCAACGTCTGACTTGGATTCCAGCCATGACATCCCTCCCTGAGGTCACTACGTCATCTACCGTTTAGCAACAAAACGCAAAAATGCTAGCGCACAAATATGTGCGCTTCCGTGCGCGATGAATTTAAATTATAAATATATTCTTACCACATTTGTTGATGCGTACCCTCTTAACAGAAGTAGGACCCATGACTACTTCAATACTGTTAAGGAACCCAAAAAGGACGCAACAGGTGACTTGTAAACAACACATTTTTTTTTTGCTGGTGTCACGTATTACTGCTAAAAAAAATTGAAAGGCCACTTACAAATTCATCTGCAGTTTTAAAAAAAAATAAAGATACAATTATGAAACTCACATATCATAAACGGTTTTCATTGCACATTACATTGACATTAAAATGAAGAAAAACAAATGATTTCATTAGTAAGAAAATCGATGTCAATCGTCTTACCTCCCTATTTGAAAATTCAGAATCATTAAACAAAAGTTAACATGATTCAAAATCGAGTGTGTCCACCATGAGCTTGAATGCATTCACTGCACCTTTGCCTCATTGATAAGACAAGAGTTCTTAAGAGTCATTTGTGGGATCGCTTGCCACTCCTGCTCCAGGAAGAGGAACAACTGATTGAGGTCAGTAGCAGGTGGATGATTTTCTCTAAGTCTACGTCCTAGCACATCCCATACATGTTCTATCGGACTGAGATCAGGAGAGTAAGCTGGCCAGTCTAAGCGGGTGACATGATGCTGTTGTAGGAAGTCAGTCACGACCCCAGCTCCATGTGGTCGGGCATTGTCGTCCTGCAGGATAGAATCAGGTCCTAGAGCCTGAAGTGCAGTAAGAGCAAGCGGCTGTAAGATGTCATTTCTGTAGGCCAAACCATTCAACGTACCATGCACTCGATACAAGGGTGTTCTGGAGGTCACACTAATTCCGCCCCACACCATTACTGATCCATCGCCATAGCGATCATGTTCAAGGACGTTGGCATCATGATAGCGTTCTCTTGGGCGCCTCCAGACACGATTTCTGCCATCTGTGAATGATCTGGTGAAACGGGATTCATCTGTGAACAGAACTCTGCTCCACTGATGCCTTGTCCAGGTCACATGACGCCGAGCCAAAGCCAGACGAGCTGCGCGATGAGCTGGAGCCAAGACAGGTCGGATAACAGGTCGCCTTGCATGCAGATCTGCATCTCTCAGTCAGTTTCGTATGGTTTGGTCACTGACGATTACGTTGGTGGCTGCTCGCAGTTGCGTCCTGATGGCACTGGCAGTGATTGTTCTTTGTCTGAGAGCCAATACAACAACAAATGTGTCTTGCCGTCTTGTGGTAGACCTTGGACGTCCTGACCTGCGTTGTTCTGCGACACTGACGGTTGCATTATAACGATCACACAGGAGTTTGTATGACAGAGTGGGCAGCTCCTAATCTCCTAGCAACTTCTCGCAGCGCTACATCATCCTGCAGCCATGCCATCGCTTTCTATCTGTCAACATTGGTCAAGCGTCTTCGTTGAGCCATGGCTAAAATGGTAAATGTTACAAACATACCCATTGCCCTTTCCTTCCGAAAAGTGGGTGACATGTGTTCACTATAGTCACGACTTGCATGTGAAAAGCAAATTTCAGCAATGTTATCAAAAGGCTTTGCCATAGGAAGCATTTTCAAACATGCATTATTTCCCTTTCCACCACGTACATTTGATTGACTTTGGAGGTACACACACGTAACACAGATTTGATTTATTGTCAGATTAACAAACATTGTTTAAGCATGCAACAAAATGCAGCAAAACTTTTTTGACTGGGTGTTCAGGTTTAAAAAAAAACAGCTTAGTTGAAATGACCTAAAATTGAAAGTGGCCTTTAACTTTTTTTGAGCAGTATAGGAATTTTCCGTGAGAGGTAAGGGGAATATACCCTATCAAACTTGCATGCTATTGGCTTGGCATTTGAGATGTAAGAATACAAAATTTCTGATTGGAGCCTTGTCATATAGTCGCAATCTGGATGCTTGCCGAATGTTGCCATTTTGAGTTTATGGCACTCTGAAATTCAAGTCGTCAAGAAAACAGCCAGACAAGCCAGAGTAAAGAATAGGCTCAGGATTCCACTGTAAAGGCCCGTACAACGTGTTTAAGCTAATTCTGGATTTACACAATGACAACTCTACATTTATTAATACGGACAGCCCGGATTTCTAAGAACCTGAACATTAAGTCATAGTGGGAGTCTATTGTAAAGCAACACCCCAGACCACGTGTAAGAGGCATCTTAATCTTACTTACTTACTTAGTCGTTCCCCTTCTACCGTGAGGTGTAGAGGTTTGGAAGAGAGAGCGCCAGACTATTCTATCAGCTGTCTTCTTCCTGGCCTGGTTCCATTCTAGTCCTCGGTCCTTCAAAGATTGTCTAATGTTGTCCTCCCAGCGGACTCTGGGTCGTCCTGGAGGTCTGGATCCCTGGCTCCTTGTTTCCCATGCTTGTCGTGGTAGCCGATCTTCTCCCATTCTGCAAACATGGCCAAACCATCTTAGTTGGGACTGTTCTATTTGGGTCTGCAGCGGGTGGGATTTTAGGCCTTGACGTATCGTCTGGTTGCGGACCATGTCTCTTCTTGTTACTTCAACCACCTTCCTCAGATACCTCATTTCTGAGGTTTGGATCTGGCTTTTGTGGGTTGTAGTCATTGCCCATGACTCACATCCATATGTCAAGACTGGGACATAGGTGGAGCGGTATACAGCCATCTTCGTTTTCTTACCAACCTCTTTCTTGCTGAGGAATCCTCGATTTATGGCCTGATAAAGTCTCCCAGCCGCTGCTTTTCGAGTGGCCATCTCTTCCTTGATGCCCCCCTTTCGGTCTATAATAGCTCCGAGATATTTAAAGTAGTCGACCTGCTCCAGGACCTGTTCTCCCAACTTAATCTGATGTTTTCTTTCTTCTCGTGATATCACCATGGATTTTGTTTTAGAGCTGCTTATGACCATCCCTCTCTTCTCCATCTCTTCCTTCCAGATTTGCAGGTTGGATTGGAGATGTGTCTCTGATTTAGCAATCAGGACAACATCATCAGCAAATGCTAGCTCTGAAATACAGACCTGTCTCATCTTCCAGTACCCCACTGAATACTTTCTTGTTCTCTCCTTACATGCCTTGATGACATCGTCCATGAGGAGTATGAAAAGATAAGGTGACAGGATATCGCCTTGTCTTACACCAGTGGTGGTCCTGAACTCTTCTGACTTATAGTTTGCTGTCCTCACATAATTTCTGCAAGACTTGTAGAAGCTCTGTATAGCATGAATCAGAGGTGCTGGAATGTTCTTTCTTGCCAAACAGTCCCAAAGTTTGCTCCAGGGGACCCTGTCAAACGCCTTTTCCAGATCTATGAAACAAAGATGGATCTCACTCTTGTACTCAAGGGCCTTTTCACTCAGCTGCCTGAGTGTGAAGATTAGGTCTTGAGTACTTCGGTTTGCTCGGAATCCGCACTGGGCTTCATCCAATTGTGGCTCAGCTAGGCATCGGAGTCTCTGCTCTAGGATTCCAGAGTAGATTTTACCAGGGACACTGAGAGGCATCTTAATCAAGTTGCTCAAACTATTTCTCTGAGCCAGAAGGTGGTATTCCCAAAGATATTTGGGGTAAGTTGAACATTTTACAATTCTATATTTTTTATTTATTAACATGTGAAAATTGCTAGTGGATGTCCAAGTCATACAAGGCTGGCAACCTCAGCATATAGAATGATTGTTTTATGAACCACCACTGCAAGAGCTGGTGATTGCTTTATGCGGATTTCTCATAGAGAACCAAAAGCAGAGGTAGTCTCAAGTTCCATATGGAGCACGGAGTGGATGATGACAGAACTGATGGACATACTTATTATATTAACCTTTTCAACCAGTCCATATGTAAATGTAAATATGTTCAATATAAGTGCAATGGATGTTTTCTGCTCACTGGGATTAACATTAATGCTCAGAGGGGGTAAAGTTCTGAGGTAGATGGGATAGTGGAATAAAAAGGGTGGGACACCTGATTTTGTATCAGGAAACCCAATACTCAGGAGGGCATTTGTTTCTCTCTTATTTCATGATACTAGTTGGTGGTACATATTGGTGGTGCTGTCTGTGGAACAAGTGAGTGGTATAAGGGGCCTTCAGTCAAAGCTAGATACCAACACCAGACAGATCTTAACAGACACTGGACCATCTTCACAGTTACCCCCACGATACTAGGAGGGACGTGTTGTGGCCACCAGACTTAACCAGTGACGAGAGTGAACCAGTCCATAACCTGCAAAGAACAAGCATGGGCTGGAGCAGAAGCCAACCAACATCTTACTTGAAGCTAAGTACTCATTCAAAGCTGCCAAGTGAACTCTAATAGAAAAATTCCTTATACTAATTCTTCTTCCTCTTCTTCCGTCCTTAGCCAACGACCGGCAAAGCAGTCAGTGGCCATTACGCCTAGTGGCGTCTTAAAGGCAACAGCGAATAGATTTTCTTTGCCGTTGTTCCCATCACGCCTAATGGCGTCTTTAGGGCAACGACAAATCAATCCGTTTGCTGTTGTTTCCGTAATCAAAGTGACTGGCAAACGGGTGATCAGCCCGTTGGGTATACTAATTCACCCTACCCTTATTTATTTTACATTTGTTAACGATAATTGATTATTCCATTTCCAGTTTGTTATCTGTAAATATACAAATTTGTGGTGATTTAATCTTTATTTTTTTTTTTAGTGAACTGCACTCGTATGTCTCAGTCAGTTTAAATACCTATAACAGAGCTATTAAAGTAATATTTCACTGAGTTAAATCAGTTGAGGGCTCATCAGAATGAGCAAAATCCTTACTCATAGAAGGTCTGGGATGATAATAAAATTTTCACAGCCAGGATCCTATCAGCCTTAGTACTTGATTTCTTAAATTCCAACGAGGCTACCTTGGACTGAAGCACTATTCTTTAATTCGCATCTCTGCCAAGAGTAATCTCGAGCGAAAGGTTGACACCTTTGAAAACCCTCAGTAGATACTCTGAAGTTTGGCCACTGTTGGACCATCACTGAGAGCAAGGGGAGTAAATCCCGTGACAAAGTGCAGACTTGTTGAAATATTGTGAAAGAAAAGATGAAACTAGGAAATAGGCTGAAGAATCTTGTACTGTAATGTAAAAAAAAATGGTTTGTTGCTTATTGTGAAGTGCAGACATGTTGAAATATTGTGAAAGAAAATATGAAACTGAAGAAAATAGGCTGAAGAGTCTTGTTCTGTAATGTAAAAAATTGTTTGTTGCTCATTGTGGAGTGCAGACATGTTGAAATATTGCGAAAGAAAATAAAGTAAAATTGTTTATCTACATGTAAATATTTCATTTCATCTTTATTCCGTGACAGTAAAAGCTCCTGAATATTTCTGTGTATCAAGTTTAAAATTAACCTCAAAAGCTTTTATCACAAACACATTAAAATTCTAATTATTATTGTTACTTTTGTGGAATAATATTTATTGTACTCAAATCCTGCTTACCTAGTTCTGTACCACCCCCTATAAATAATTCATGGGTATGAAGAAAATTGAAAAAAGGTGATTCGTCTTACGAGGACAAAAGACAAAGAAAATAGCCAACGTTGCGGCCACAAGGCCTTCGTCGGGGAAAGGAAAGAAAGAAAGTGAGGGCTAGATAGGACGCATAAGAATCTAAATAAATATAAAAATAAAATCTGGTTACTTCCCTCATCTTCCTAGACTTAATATACAATTTTTTTACTGCACCGTCTCTCTATTATCTCGTGTCTCGATCTACCTATCTCGTGTCTCGATCTACCTAGGAAAGTACACTAGTTTTATTTTTATATTTATTTAGATTCTTATGTATCCTATCTAGCACTCACTTTCTTTCCGTTCTCTGCTGAAGCCCTTGTGGTCGCAACGTTGGCTATTGTCTTTTGTCCTCGTAAGACGAAACACCTTTTTTCGATTTATTTTCATACCCATCCATTATACTCCATGTCTTACCGCTGTTCCCCTCACCTTCCTCGACTTAATATAAATAATTCAACAATGTTACAGATTTGCCAAGAAATTTGTGAAACATCATTCTCCGAGTCGAAAATACACTCTTATCATAATAGTGTCAATAAAGTGAATTTAGAAATAATATAATGTGGTTGATTAGTTGGTAGTTTTGTGTCTATGACCACACTGTTTGTAAATAACTACCTAGAAACTTTATCAGCTCATAAATATACACAATTAAGCAGCAGAAGGCTTTTTTACTATCAGTTTGAAACATATGGTCCACTGGAGTTGTGTTCAAATAATTTTAACCAGCTTAGGGCCAGGTATTTTCTAAATTTTAGTTTAATTTTGGACTCGAACAGTTACACTATGCAGATTACAGGAATTTTGTAATATAGTTTGGTGCACCATGGTGCTCATGGGATAGAACGAGTTAACATGCTGAAACATTGCATCAGGATTGAAAGATTGGCATGCTGTATAATAAAGCAACAATATTAATTTTGGGAGTCTTGTCTTTGAATATTTGACAGATTTTGCAAGAGTTACATCTTTAATAGGTTCCTAATCTGTTTTTTAATCTGTTGTTTTCATAATTATTTAATGTTATGGGCTGGAGTTTTGTAATCATGTTCATTTCTTACGAGCATTATTATTCTCTCAGATGTTGTGTATATGCGTTATTCATATATTTTTCTTAAATGTATGGCCAGATATAAATGCAGCGACTTGGACTACTGTGTTCCTTGACAGAGTGCATCTGATCTTGGCCCCTGTCTTTAAAACAAACTGTGTGAAAGTAAGCGGTTTCAATCCTATGAGCTCAGATGATACAGTGAAGCGCTACATGTCGAACAGTAAACGCAGTGGGGGAGGAGAAGTAAGCTCTTTTCGGCGGCTGAGTAAAACTGAAGCTCTTGTCTGTCTCAAAGAAGTAGAGAGTAAGAATTTTTATTTATATTTTTCTCATTTTGTTCCTAAGAATGCTTTTCACTCTGTTAAAACTGATTTTGCTTTTACAATTCTTGCCTTGATTTCATTTAGACATCTGCCATCATATGTTATAATAGATCCAAGATTGTTGGGCTGTTTCATTTGTTTTAATGCATTCCCGTCTTTAAATATTTTACATTCTGGTAAGCCATTACTTCTGTTTTCTTTCAGCTTATACTGAAGATTTCAACTGTTCATTATCTTTAAAGAAAAAAATGAAGTGATGCAGTAGAGCAGCCATGGCATCAGAATGAACTCTGTGATCTAAATCAAAATCATCATAACCCTCCACTCCCAAAAGAGCATAGGCCTTCAACAAACACATGCCAAGTCCTCCTGTCGCGTCCCACCATCTCAAGTTCTTTCCACGTTCTCATCATTTTCACCTCTGTTTCCAGATCTCTTCTCCATGTGCTTCTTGGTCTACCTCTGCCTCTAGATTCAGGGTTTGAGATCTAAATATTGTATTCTTAACAAACTACTCTATGGTGATGACCAGTACATGTATTACAGAAACTTTAAAAAAAACCCGTTATAGGTAGTCACATTGCAGATACTGCCATAGGCGAGTGGATTCATTATACTAGGTCCTACTTTATAAGGTGAGGTGATCAGTTCCCTTCCTTGCTGTCTTTGCCTTACCTAATTCAAGAGGAGAGTCAGGTACCCATTTACAGCTTGGTGAACTGGTGTGATGCGAACAGGTTTTGAAATATGGAAACCGGTATTTTTGCAGTGAGCGGAAGTACCACTCTGCCAATGAGATGTTCACAGAAACTTATACATCATTTTTAAAACTAGCTGTTTAGAGCATGACATGAAGATAACATTAAAATAAACATCAATAATTTTGCGAAGTAATTCCTAAGGGTGAAGTAAAAACACTGAAGCTTGTAAAATCAAATTAAAACAAATGAAAAAGTTCAAATGCCATGGCATAGTTTTCTTTTCAGACAGAGAATTGGACAGAAATACTGAAATGAGAATTCAGCAAGTTAATAAAGTAATCTTTCAGCTCACTCCAAACTGAATAAATCCAAAGATCAAAATGACTGCTAAGAAACGAATGATAAAGACATTCATACCAGCATTGTGCTGTATGTATCTGACCTGGACACACAGCTAAGGGCAATAAAGAAAGAATATCACATATGAAAAGAAATGTTTGAGAAAAGAAGCTAAGACTTAGTGAGAAATCTGGTGAGGATGAATCCCAATCAACTACAGCATGTGCACATAACCTCAGAATGCAAGTGATCAGGTGTAGAGGGTGACTGAAAAGATGGATTAAAAAGGTGACAGAATCTTAAACAAGCACAACCTGACTGCACACCAGACTGCAGCATGCATAGGTATGACACCAGTTATCAATTCCACCTGTGATGCTTCATGGAGAAAACAGTAGGTAAAAGAAAGTAAGAAAGAAGATAATTTTCTTATACTGAAGCCCTTCAAAGCTTTTACTCTTTATACACAAGGATATGTTTAGAAATTCATTAATAGATACTCCAAATAATTTACTTTATGCAGTGCCTTTGAAATGTTAGATGAAACCTATATTGTATAAAACAGTTTTACCTAATCACAGAGGCAGATTTGTTAAGGTTAGTTTTGACTAATAATTTTACATCAGATTTTAAAAACACACTGGAAAATGTATGATCTTAAACATATCTAAAAATAAAATATCTACACAAAAACTCTGTTACAAGTCTTCCAAACATCATCTTGTTCTTTCTTCAGTTAGAAATACAACTAAAATACTTGTAACAGTGCAGATAAGTGAACTGAGCTGAGAAGAAATTCAAATAAACAACAACAACAAAATAAATAAAAAAAAAGAGCATTAAGAAGTGTTTGATAATGGAGTAAGAGAGGGAGGGAGGGAAGAGAAAGAGAAAGAGAGGATTAAGGGCTAATATAAATGAACAAGAGAAGATAATTATTTCACTTTAAAAACAAAATTCAGGTTGGACAAGTGAATGTATGATGTTCAGACTTTGTGACTTGAGGCAACCCATCAGGAAAATTAAGCAGTATTTTTTTTTTTTAAAGTAGTGAAATGCTAGTTTAAAGAAGCGTTTTCCCCATATTCTATTACAAATTTATTCCATTTCCAGTAATCTGCATTTACTTAATTTAACAACTATAAATACAAAAGATCCTGTACACAAACAGTTGATAGAACAGGTGTTAAGTTCAGACAGACCTAGGAACTGCTTAATATAGTTAAAACAGTTTTTAACAAGAACGAAAGTTAATATATAGTAATTGGGAAGGTGAATATCTGGTGATGTTCTTATAACACATATGACATATAACAAATGAAAGTCAATTAAATATCTAAACACACCAGGCCTTTACACCCCTCCTGTTTATTATTTTTTGTTTGCCTTTGTTTGTTGGTGTTTTTTTTTTCATGCATGCAAAATTGGTATTTTTGAGTTGCCCTGTTTACAATGATTGAACTGGAGATGTGATGCCACTTTCAAGTATCAGCAGTTATTCACATTATTTGGAATTGAAAACACTATATGTGTCCTAATTATAACCCATTAGAGGTTTACAGGATACTTCTCATCATCAAATTTAAACAAAAAAAAGAAAGAAAAAAAACCAATCCATTTTCTTTGGACATGCTATGAGATGTTGAAAGCTAAAGTATCTTGACAGCAGGAAAGATTGAAGGAAAAAGATATAGAGGACAACAAAGAGAGAAGATGCTGGACAGTTTGACATCATGACATGGAAAGAATTCAAGAGTAGAATTCATAAACCACACTAGAGATAGGAAGTTGTGAAGAAACATGATTACCTACGCCGCAAGGCATGTTCCTTAAAGAAAAAGAATTTCTAGCTATATTGATTGTTATCTGGTTCTATTCTACAAGTTTATGTTTGTTATTACATCTGGCTGAGAGGATGTGATGAAGGCATCTGTTGGCAATATTCTTGGTAACATGCCAGATTTCTGAGTCATAGAGTGGGACACATTTTACATTTGAGTTGAAGAATCTAATTTTATTTTTCTGGGAGAGAGCTGCAGCATACTATACTTGTTGGAGAGAGAGAGTTGAAGGCAAATCTGGCTTTCTTTATCATGGCAATGACATCCTTGTTTTTTCCTTCTTCTTTGTAAATCTTGGTTCCAAAAAAGGTAAAGCTATGCACGTTTTCAGTCATCTGACCATTGATCTTTATTGGATCTATTATTCTATAATAATTCCTCATTTGCTGCTTTTACAGTTAATCTTTTTGTTTTTTTCTGCATATCCTGTTGTTTATGTGATAAAAGACAGGTCATAAACAAAATCAAAATCTTCTAGTAGTTTGGCAAATGTCAATTGTATTCCTTTTTTAAATTTCTTCTGTTGTGTCTTATTGTTCAATCTATGACCATGAGAAAGGTTGCTGATGAAGCAGACTGCATTGTTTCACTTCATTATTATAAAGGGTTTAGGGAATTTGCCTTTAAGGACAATTCTGTAGGTGACATGTTGATAAAATTCTTTACTATGAAATGCTTGTTTGAAGTCCAAAAGTTCATGTATAAAAGTGTATGCTATTCCTTTTACTGCTCTTTGATGATTCAAAGTGTTGATTAGTGATCCATTTATGATCTTCCTGTTCAAAATCCTCCTTGTTCCTCTCCAAGTTTTTCATCTGTGGCTTCTTTTATACGGTCTCGCGGCACTCTGGTCAGAATTTTTCCTGCCACTGCTAAACGTTTTATACCTTGCCAGTTGTTGCTAATAGTCAAATTGCCTCTCTTGGATAGTTTAATAATGTGCCCTACCTTCTAGCTAGAAAATCCCTAGAGGCCAGAGATGTTGTTTCACAGAAGACTTAAGAATACGATGTAAAACTAAAAAGAGTAATGAGGATGTTGTTGAGAAATTATCTTGGGCCCCAGATGTTGGAATGCCCTTTTGTTGAGGAGCTCATTCTCTCTCACTATTATAATTAAAGTAGATTGTTCTCAATAGTTCGGGTTCTTATTTTCTTCTTCTTCTTTGATCCTTAGCTGCCGACTGTCAAAGCAGTTAGTGGCCATCACGCCTGGTGGCGTCTTGTAGGGCAGCAACAAATTGCGGCCATCCTTCATACAGTGCCCCAACTCTCGTTCATTCTTTGCATCTCAGCCACAGTTCTCCGCCAAGTTGTTTTTGGTCGGTCTATCTTTCGCTTTCCTTCAGGGGTCCATAGCAAAGCTGTTCTTGTAATGGCATCAAGGTCCTTTCTGAGGACGAGACCAACTCAACTCCAGCATTTGCCAGCTATGATGGTGTTCATATCCTCTTGGTTACTCCGAATAATTCTGGTTGGTGATGGTATTCGACCAAAAGATTTGGTGAATTTTCCTAAGGCACATTGTGTGGAACACCTGTGTGTTACCAGGGCCCGAAATTGGAGCAAAGAATAGAACAATGTACCCCACCATGCATGTCGTAAAAAGCGACTAAGGAGGGTTGGGCATGGGGCTGATTACCCCATGCCGTAAAAAAACTTTTTACCAAAAAACGTCAACAAACATGGACAAGTCAAATAAAGAATATGAGGAAAACATGGAAAGAGCTTGAGCGGATGGCACAGGACAGGAAGACTTGGCATGCATTTGTTGAAAGCCTGTGCTCCTTGGGGAGCTAAAGGGTATTGATTGATTGATTGACATTGTGTGGTAAGAGGACAGTTTTGACCTTTCCTTCTCTGTTACTCTCCAGCATTCTGCACCATAGAGAAGCACAGAAAGTGCACAGCTCTCGTATAATCTTAATTTGGTGTTTGTGCGTACTGGGAAGACTTCCAGATGTTGTTGAGACTAGCAAACGCTGTTCTCGCTTTATTCATTCAGTTTTTGATGTCCTTGCTTGTACTGCCGTCTGGTGTTACTATGCATCCTAAGTATGTAAATGTGCCTGTCCATTCTATCTTCTGGTTCCTTATTGTTATTGGCTCAGGATTGCCCACATTGAGTGTCATGTCCTCTGTCTTCTTCAGATTGATGTTCAGACCCACCTGCTGGCTATATTTATTCAGTCTATCGGGTTTTTCTTGGATGTGTTGATGTGAATGTATGAGTAGTGCAATGTCATCTGCATATTCCAGGTCTTCCAGTGTAGAAAATGTTGTCCATCTAATCCCTCTTGTACTGCCCTATGTTGTCTGGCGCATCACCCAGTCTATGGCTGTCAAAAATAAAGTTGTTGATAAGGGTCATCCCAGTCATACTCCTGTCTTCACCTCGAAAGTTAGGTTGCTCAACCCAACACTGCATGTAAAGTTAGAATAGAGCCTTTTTTAATGGAAACATTGCAGCTAGGAATTCCATAAGCCCTCAGTATTTTCCATAGGCTGTCCCTGTGTATGCTGTCAAATGTTTTTTCAAAAGCAACAAAGTTAATGTATAGCTGTCTCTGCCTTTCTGAGCACTGCTCTATAATGTTCCTGAGGGTGAATATATGATCTGCACATCTTCTGTTCTTGTGAATCCCGTTTGTTCTTTCCTCAGTTTATGGTTTATGGTCTACTGCTTTTGAAATTCTCTGGATAATTATCCTGCCTAGTATTTTACTTGGAACTGAGAGGAGAGTAATTCCTCTCCATTTTTTGCAGTCTGCAAGGTAACCCTTCTTGGGCAATTTGACAGTTATTCCTTTACTCCACTCTGCTGGTGTTGTCTCTGTTTTTCAGACTTGTGCAAATATTGGTTCTAATAGTTCTGCTGCTAGTTCAGGGTCTGCCTTGAATAACTCAGCATTTAAATTGTCGTGACCAGGCGCTTTTCCATTCTTTAACCCTTTGATAACTGTGATGATTTCTTCTCCGTGGAATGTCTGTATTTAGGTCTAGGTCCCTTTTAACCTCAGGAACATTTTCAGCTGCGTCTCTGGTGGTTCCTTATTCAGTGTTTCTCTGAAGTGCTCTGCCCATCTTGTTTCCTGCCCCTGTGCAGTGGTTCTGAGATTTCCTTGCTTATCTCTTACTAATATAATATTGTTTGCACCCCGTTTTCCACTGATAGTTTTAGTTATTTTGTATACTGTGCTTTGTTCATTTCTCAGTGCTGCCTCTTCTGCCTGCCTTGCAAGGTCATCCAGAAATTTCCTTTTGTTGGCACGGGTTTGATGTTTTACTTCTTTGTCCAGCTGACTGTACTGTTTGCTATACATTTCCTATAACCTGGGAGATTTTGCTTCTGTTTTCTTTCTTTTTATTTCTTTTCTCATCGCTATGGTGTTTACAGTTTCTGGTGTTATCCAGTCTTGTCTCTTTCTTTCCTGGAATCCCAAACATGATTCACTGCTTTCCTTGTATATTGTTGAAATGATGTTGAATTTCTGGTCAACATCATCAGTCGCTGTACTTTCCTGGCTTTTGGTAATTTGATATCATCTCTTTACATCAACCACACAAAGGTTTTCTGGTGAGGGGGTCCTTGAGTTTCATGATGTTATATCTTTTCTGTTTGACTGCAGTTGGTCCAGCAGCTCTGAGTTTTGCCTTCAGTCTTGCTACTACAAGGTGATGATCACTTCCCACATCTGCACCGCTTCTTACTTTCACATCTTGAAATGCATGCCTCCATCTACCATTTATCATAATGTGGTCTGTCTGGTTTCTGTCCTATCCCTTTGGTGATTCCCACATTAACTTGTGCACTTCTTTGTGTGGAAAAAGTGTTCCTCCAATGACCAGGTTGTTGATGCTGCAGAAGCTAATTAGTTTGTCCCCATTCTCGTTTACTGTTCCACTGCCGCATTTCCCCATTACTCTTTCATTATAATTATTGTGTGTACCAACTTTCGCATTGAGATCTCCCATACTATAATAAGATTATACCTAGGTGCAGTTTTGATTTCCTTTTGTAGCTGTTGATAGAAGTTGTCCTTGACCTCTTCATCGCTGTCATTTGTTGGCGCATAGCATTGTATTATTGTGGTGTTGGTGAATCTCCCTCTCAGTCTTGTTCTTATCAGTCTGTTGTTGATGGGTTTCCATTCCAGAGGTTCTTATTGTATGCGTTATTAATTATTGAGCACTTGTATGAATTTGCATATTGTTGCTTCTTTAAAATCATCCTGTACAGTTCTCTCGTATAGATCTGTATGTAATTTTTCAAGTGTCTAGGGTTAATTTCAAGATAATGTTTCATCTGCAAAAACTGTCAATGAAGCAACAGAAGCTTAATTCTGAACATAATTCAATTGAACTTAGAAATTCATCATAACTCTGGTAATGACGACTGATCAAGTTTATTAATGCATACTTTCGTGTAGACAATTGACGTGCACTTCACTTCAATATCATAATCATTCGTAGGCGATCACAGCCTATATCTTGGTGCTAACATGCACTTATTCTTTTATAATAAAATGTCTCGTACGCTCTAGTACACAATGTCAGAAATAGTTCAGTGCCAAACATGCACACTTTTTATCGTCTGCTATCCTATAGTTCTAGGTTATCTGGACCCTTACTTCAGTGCCATAATGCATGCTTTGAATATATACATCAGACCATCATTTGGCTATATTTCTAAATGAAAAATCGGTTTGCTATACATGCCATATTATGAATAAACTGTTACCTTTATATTTGGACATGCGCCCTAATATAACCGACTAGGTTGAACGGGACGCGACTCGCCAAAACTTTATTAAAAATTACCTTTATCTTGAACATTTAGTCTCATTGAGAAATACTCACACACTTAATCTAAGTGGTAAATTCCACAACTCAGTAATGCAGACTCTCAGAAAAAACACACCTATTAGGGGTTATACCACATGTACCATAAGTGGCCAAAGCCACTCAGTCGAACACCTCCATACGCTGCAGAAGCGTAAAGGAGACTCCCCTAGAGATCACTTATGCGTCATCACATTCGTGCAACATATAGCGAATTACGTATATCGTTGAGGGTGCCGCATGGTGCAACCACCTCGACAAAAGTTGAACCAGCCAAGATGATTATGCACCATGAAGCTATCCTCAACAGATGTTCTGAAAAAAGTCAATGTGCAAGAGAAGCTTATTACTCATCGTTTGTTGGGTTTGTTTTGAGAAGAGGAAAACTGGAATACATTTAGGCAACAGGAAAGATTTAAGGAAAAAGAGACAGAGGACAACAAAGAGGGGAAATACTGGACAGTTTAACTTCATGACATTGAAAACAACAATGGAATTGATAAATAGCTCTGAGGTCGGAAAGTTGTGGAGAGACATGATCATGTATGCCAGAGGGCATGGCATGCAAAAGAAAAAAAAAACCTACAAGCTCTTGAGGATGACTTCCTGTTTCCAGAAGTGGTGGTGTAACATTTCAGCAGGGGATGAAATATCAAATTTATTGCTTCCCAGGGATTTTAGCTTGTCCTTCTGGAGTGCTTTTGTAATCTCTTGCTTCATGGATAGGCTTGTGTTTATGTTTACGGGTTCATTTGCTGGTTCTGTGATGGTCTTTTGTATTGGCTTCCTTAAAATATTCCACCTGTCTGTAGGCTATTATTGTTTCTCCTCATTGCTGATGTTTTGTCTTGTCTTGTCAGTCAGTGGCTTTCAATATTTTGCTGTTACTTTTATAGAATTCTTAGTGCTGGTGTAAAGTGTATTCAAGTCTCCCTTCTATTTATAGTTCTCTCTGCTGCTTCTGTTAGGTTTTAAATGTATTTTCTTTTTTTTGGTGTCTGGCTGTCTTTTCACTTTATTATTTAGATCTATGATGGCACTTATGTTGGTATTATTTAGCTCCCAGTATAGTATGCAACTAACACAAGGTTTTGAATGGGGCTGGCAATCTCACCAAGTAAAATAAATTGCTACAGGAATCACCACTACGAGAGCACATAAATGCTTTGGTGCAGGCATCTTGCAAGGAGACCAGCTGCATTCTCGGCTTCATGCTTCACAAGAAACACAAAGGGTAATGATGATGATAACAGTATGCAGAGTTTTGCTTTTGTCTCCTCCTTCTTCATGGTTGGTTTACTTTTTGTTTGGTATTGTCTTTCATTTATGCGATTCCATGTGTTTTCTATAAGCCATTCCTTGTGTTGCTTATCCCTCTTGTCTAGGATCTCGTCACAAGTGTTCTGAAGTGTTTACTAGACTTTGCAATTTTGTCGAAGGTTTCCTCCATGAGGTTTCCTTTGTTGCTTCAGATTTGTTGGTCAAATTCACTTTAAACTTGTCCCTTATGTCTTTGTCTGTTAGGCTTTGTGTGTTGTGTTTGTGACTTGTTCTTCTTGCAATTTTTTTTTTGTGTCTCTGATAAGTGTCTCCATTTCCTACCTAACATCAATTTAATTTTCTTTTTACCCATCCATGGAGGTCCATGTGATCAGATATTTTCTCTGGCATTCAGTGTTTTGTGTCCTGCTACATTTCATCTTGTCTGCTACATTTCATCTTGTCTCTGCCAGTTCCAAAAGTTTTAAGCTGTAATATCTCATTTCCTTGGCTGCTTGTGCTTCTTTTCTAGTTTCATTCAGCAATCATGCACTGCATGTAGGTGATTCTGGATTTTGCCTATATTGATAGACAGTTTGTGAGTGGCCAGACTTCCCATATGTGACCTTCATCCAACAGTGTCACGCATCTCTTTTGAGAGGATTCTTGTGGAAACAGGCTACAGTTTACATTACTGTCACAGTCTATGACAGTTCCATTCTTCTTACTCCTCTCCTAAAAATGCTGGTTACACTTTACAGATTGGTAACTTTGGAAGTGAGCTTTTAACAAAGCAGTCAAAGTATCTTCAGGAAATAATGCAAACTGTTCATTGCAAATATGCCCTTTCACAAAGGGAAAACTTTTGCGCTTTCAGCAGTATCATTTTTTCTATACTTCGATTGTTGACCAAAGCTCAATGTTACGTTATTTTATATTCATAGAGGGGGAGTTATATGTTTAAGATCCTCACATGTGCATCTAGTATTTTGTAGACGCACATTTGAGTGCATCTAGGTTAATTGTATGTTTAATTATTTGTGTATGACGGTGCACTTTTCTTAAATGAGTATGGCGCGGTTTTTCATGTTGAGTTGTTGCTATCCGGGCAACGTACTAGGAGGCTGATCGATAGATCCTTTGTCGTGAACAGACGTTATTTGGCCCGGGGATCTTATCCCAAGTCTAGGGAGGACACGGCCTTGATATAATTATAATCATCTGCGAGATGATGTTACTTTTCTTGTGCCTGACATGCCAAGAATAATGTATTATTAATATTCAGCCAGAATCGGCTTATTGTAGTATTCAGCATCTGATATATGTATTCCTCCAGTACCGTTTATTGCAGAGCTTCAACCTGACCAACGGATTCGGTTGCAAGTGCGTTCAATACAACGCTAGATGTTTTCAGATCGTCATTAAATATATTTATGCTCAACGCTTTTAACATGGTTATTTTTGTAAACCTATGCATCCTACAACTTTGTTGCTGTAGAGCTTCCGTTAACCTTTGTGTGTTAACGGCTAGTGCAGTCAGTCAACGTCCATGTTGATTATTATTGACTATGTACTTTTTCTGCCATGAATATAATATTGATGATCGTCTGTCTTACTGATGTCAACGTTATGTCTTCAATAAACTGTGCGTCGTCACCGTCACCAACTGTCCATTATGAGTCCAGCAGCTATTTATCACCAGTTTGGTCATACTGTCTTGACCCAGTAAACATTGTTATCACCATAAGCCAAAGTAACGACCCTCATCATATTCGCGTTATCAAGAAATACGTCGGCCACATGTTGTAAACCCGACAGCTCTGACAGCATCAGCGACAGTCCCAGTAAAGAAAACACATCAGTAACACTCAACCCCCGGAACTAGAGGACATGTTTTGCTCTCATTGTCTGGCCTTTCCCCACATGACAGTTTAGGCCTTATTGAACATGTCAGGAGCAGCATAGGGCTCCACTGACATGGCTCATGGCATCCACAGTGCACACAAGCCTTCCCACCACTTTAAGGTGGAGCGCAGTACAAGCAAGTGTAATTATCAAATATTCTTCTGGAATTTTCTTTCACAGTAATTAATGGTATAAAAACAATTTTACCTTCATTAAAAAATGTTGTGTACTATGCACTTACCTTTTTTAAAAAAAAAATTAATAATGTGATTGTTTATTGCTACTATAATTAGTATAGCATTCCTCTGTATTTGGTTCAGGTTGTGAGGGACTTGTAAGCAAGGGACAGCATTCTCTAGAAGGATGTGAATTTCAAGTCAGCCAGTATTACCCATGTCTTACCCAAGATGTTTACAAAAAGCAAATTGAGCAAATACAGCAGCAAGTCATGAATGCGAGACAAGCAGATGGTGTTCTTCATTCTGAAACTTCACCTCATTTTCTACTTCCTAGAGGAAAAATGGCAACAGTGCATGGACAAATATCACAGCCCATGCTGAGATGCACAGCTGTACCTTTCTTTGACCGTTCTGGTCTGCTAGAGCCTTCTCCTAAAAGTCCTGAGTACTCTTTACATCTTTGTAAATTTGGAAGTGAATTTCTGACAAAGCAGTCAAAATATCTTGAGGAAATAATGCAAACAGTTCATTGTAAATACACCCTTTCACAAAGAGAAAACCATGGCGTTTTGTCTCTGGAACTGGACTTGCCTCATATGTTACCATTTAAAGAAGTCAGAGGTATGTTAAAAAATGGCTTTGATGCTGTGTGTAAACATCTAGACACTTTCAAGGTGGTACAGTTTAATGTTGATAAGATCCATATTTATGACTTTCAGAAATTCTGCCAGACAAGATGCAAGCAAGAAATACCTGGAATTGAGTTTTTCTTTGACCTTCTGGATAATGTGGCTATTTTCATCAGTGATTGTAATGAACTTTGGATAAGAAAAGGTGTAAACAGCATGTACCACAAATTCTTATCCAACATTGGTGCTGATAGCCATAGTTCTCATACAGATGTGCATCAGAGTAAGAACAACAGAACTAATCCGGAGGAGAAAGGAGTAGGTAGTGAAATGGGGAGTGTTGACTATGATGGAAAAAGCTGTATAGAACAGTCTGGACCAAATCATACAGGTAAAAAGGAAAAGCCTCCAGTTCTCCCTCGACCTGGTGAAGAAAAGGATGTCACTGAGGAAAATGATGAACAGCTAAGTCTAGAGACGGAATTAGAATTAGAAGAAAAGGATATAATTTTGTTCCAAAGAACAAATTTTCATCAAGATGTCGAGAAGGAAAACAAACCAATGAAAATTATCTTGAACTCTGAAAAAGTGCAGGCTTTCATCAAAGCGAATGACAGAGAAAAAATCAAGAGTGCAGAACTTCAATTGTTAAAGAAATCAAGGGATTTCATGTCACTAGATATCACAAGCATCCTTTCACAAGAACAGGTACAGCTTCTCAGCAAACAAGATGTTCAGGACAAAATTAATAACCTATTTAAGGAACAGAATTACCATGCACACTTTAGAAGCAACATGAAAGTGATCACTCTTTATTTTGTCAAAGGTGTTGATGACTCTGCTCTGAGGGAAGTTGTACATTCTCAAGTTGTTGTCAAACAGAAGCATGTTGATAATAACATGGCTTTTATACTCCAGTCTGAAAAAGGATGCAAGTTTTTGGCTGACCTTTGTGAGAGTAGTGATGGTGTGAGAGTGAGTTCCTACGTCAGACTCCAGGGAGATTATCTACAGATCATTGCCTCATCACAACAGCTGGATTTACTAATAAAGGCTATAGATTGCTTTGCAGAAGAGAACAAGACTTATGAAACACGTATTCCATTTTCAAGTGGTAAGCAAGAATTTGTCAAGAAGTTCCTAAGTCAGGAGATGGCACAGATTATGAGTTCTCTGACACCGCTTGGAGCTAAAATAGTGCATAATGAAGAAGACATAACAGTGCAAGGACTAAAAGATGGTGTCGTTCTTATAAAAGAGAAACTGTCTCAAATGAGGTGAGCTTTGTATTAATATTTGATCTTTAATAATGCTACAGTATTTTCAGTAATGAGGTGTTTTACTTAAAAACAGAAAGTTGCTACTGTTTTGATAACTTTTCAAATAAATGTTCAAGAATATATTGTAATGGATGGGTGTGAAAAAAAATGAAAAAAAGGTAATTCGTCTTACGAGGACAAAAGACAAAGAAAATAGCCAACGTTACGACCACAAGGCCTTCGTCAGGGAAAGGAAAGAACGTGAAGGCTAGATAGGATACATAAGAACCTAAATAAATATAAAAATTGTATTCCATTGTATTCCACATCTTACAGCAGTTCCCCTCAACTTCCTCGAAGAATATATTGTAAAGAGTTATTTCATGCTATAATCTGTGACTGATAAAATTTTGATAGCTCCATTGTGATAAGCTTATCATTTGCTTCCAAGAGTGTAGTTTTGTTTTTACTATCATTACCTTTAATCAAGCTTGTGGTGCACAGGCCTTCTACAACATCATACCAAGCATTCCTGTTCTATGTCAATGCATGTCAACCATGAAGAAGAATAACCTGTACAAAAATCTGAAAAACTACCACACACAAAAACTAAAGTAAAACCATACAAAAACAGAAAGAAAAAAAACAAACCATACAACGACCATTTTGTTCTTTGATAAAACAAACGAGCATTTTTTCATTCATTTTGCAATACTTTCACATAAGTTCTTGTTTACTTATTTTTCCTTGTTTTTAATTGAGCACATCTGGTAAAATTCTTTATGTATCATATGCGAAACTAAATACAGAGCGTTATAACAGGAGGCAATCTGATCATCATAAGGATCATCTCTAAAAAGTTTCTCGTACAGAGAAATATGTTGTCGCCATATGCCACTCCGCCCATTGCTGCACGTTGGGCAGGACTGCAGCAGACGATCGACTGCCATGGGGCACGCACTACAGGTGCAGATACCTGTTGCACCAATCCTGCACCCATGGCATAGATGGTATCTTAATCTGTTGTGTCCAGTGCATTGCTGGAAAATGATGACCTTTAAATCTATTGACTTGTTTTAAAACTCTGCCTAGGCCGGTCCCAAGCCCAGCTTAAAAAGGAGGATGGAGGCCGTAAGAAGGCAGCCCCTCCACCATGCAAAGGCACAACAGGCCAATCACCTGTTTGCTTTAAACTTTTGATTCTGAGAACTACAAGAGAGAAAACCGGACTGATTCTAAAGGCGACGAACTGGAACGGACTACGACTTATGGAACTTGGAACACAAGAAGTATAAATGGAAAAGAAGAGGAGCTGGTGGAAGAGATGAGAAAAGCAAAACTAGAAATCCTGGCTATAACGGAAACAAAATAAAAAGGACAAGGAGTCATAGATCTCGATGGCAACATGCTGCTCTACAGTGGTGTACCCACATCTGCAAGAGCTAAAGGGGGCGTGGGTTGCATTGTGGACAAAAACCAAAAAGATAGTACAAGTATCAAGGGATAGAACTTTGTCTCGGAGCAAATTATGGTTGTAAAATTAAAAGAAGGAGAAACCATAGTCAACCTGGTCATGGTGTATGGGCCAAATGAGGATGAGAGAGCAGAGGTCAAGGAGGAATTCTTCGAGCTGCTTCAAAGAACAGTGGATGACTGCCTAGATGAAATTATCATGCTCAGAGATTTCAATGCCAGAGTTGGAAATGACCATGCTAGATGGGGTGGAGTTATCGGAAGATATGGAGAAGATACTCTCAATGACAATGGAAAGCAACTCCTTAGATTCTGCAATGAGCAGAATCTGATTATTACAAACACCAAGTTCCCCCATAAGCGCATACTACATACACTAGATGTGAACCAACAAAGAATGAGAAGTTAGTGATCGACTATGCCATTGTTAGGAGGAGCTTATTCAAATATGTCCGGGATGCTAGAGTCTGGAGGGGGCCAGGGATTGGAAGTGATCACTACCTGCTTACAATCAAAAGAACTACTGGAAGAGTTGCTCAGCCTAGGAACTGCCCAACATCACGCAAGAAACTAAGTAAACGAATGGGAGAAATGAGCATTAAGACCTACAAGCTGAGAGAGCCAGAAATTAAGACCAGATATCAGGGGCTTATTGCTGCACCGGTGAGCAACACAGAAGAACAACCTGATGACTTGGAAACCCTCTGGATTAAATTCAAGGACATCATAAAGACAACTGCTGCAGAAGCATGTGGTGAAGTCCGACTTGGGAACAAGAGAAAAAGGACACCTTGGTGGACAGAGGAAGTCAAAGAGAAAATAAGAGATAAGAAAATGGCATGGAAACAATACTTGGGAGCTAAAAACACAACAGGACAAATGGAGAAATATAGAGAATATGTGACACTCAGAACAGAAGCAAAGAACAAGGTGCTAGCAGCAAAACAGAAGTCCTGGGAAGAATTTGGAGAAAAGCTAGAAAAAGATGAGCAAGAAAACCAGAAATTGTTCTATAAGACCCTAAAGAACACGAGGAAGGAAAAACAATGCCCTCTCAAATTTATAAAGGACAAGCAAGGCAAATTGCTTACTGCCCTGAAGGAAGTAATGGAAAGAATATTTCTCAGAACTCCTAGATGGTGAGCATGGTGAAGCATCAGAAATGATAACCACTAGCACAGAAGAGAAAACCAATGATGGTGAAGATGACATAAAGATGGAAGAACTGAAGGCAGCACTGGATAAAATCAAGATGGGCAAAGCAGCAGGGCATGATGGTATAACACCAGAAATGGTAAAGTACATGGGAGCATCAGGTGACCTATTACTCTTAAGGGTCCTACAGGCAGTGTGGTGCAACAAGACCATACCAAAGGATTGGGAGATTGTCATCATAACACCAATTTTCAAAAAGGGTGACAATCGACAATGTGGAAACCATAGAGGTATATCCATTCTCAGTGTCCCTGGTAAAATCTACTCTAGAATCCTAGAGCAGAGACTTCGACGCCTAGCTGAGCCACAATAGGATGAGGCCCAGTGCAGATTCCAAGCAAACTGAAGTACTCAAGACCTAATCTTCACACTCAGACAGCTGAGTGAAAAGGCCCATGAGTATAAGAGTGAGATCCATCTTTGTTTCATAGATCTGGAAAAGGCATTTTACAGGGTCCCCTGGAATAAACGTTGGGACTGTTTGGCAAGGAAGAACATTCCAGCACCTCTGATTCATGCTATACAGAGCTTCTACAAGTCTTGCAGAAATTATGTGAGGACAGCAAACCATAAGTCAGAGGAGTTCGGGACCACCACTGGTGTAAGAGAAGGTGATATCCTGTCACCTTATCTTTTCATACTCCTTATGGACGATGTCATCAAGCCATGTAAGGAGAGAACAAGAAAGTATTCAGTGGAATACTGGAAGATGAGACAGGTCTGTATTTCAGAGCTGGCATTTGTTGATGATTTTGCCCTGATTGGTAAATCAGAGGCACATCTCCAATCCAACCTGCAAGTCTGGAAGGAAGAGCTGGAGAAGAGAGGGATGGTCATAAGTAGCTCTAAAACAAAATCCATGGTGATATCACGAGAAGAAAGAAGATATCAGATTAAGCTGGGAGAACATGTCCTGGAGCAGGTCGACCACTTTAAATACCTCGGAGCTATTATAGACCAAAAGGGAGGCATCAAAGAAGAGTTGGCCACTCGAAAAGCAGCAGCTGGGAGACTTTTTCAGGCCATAAATCGAGGATTCCTCAGCAAGAGAGAGGTTGGTAAGAAAACGAAGATGGCTGTATACCGCTCTACCTATGTCCCAGTCTTGACATATGGATGCGAGTCATGGGCAATGACTATAATTCACAAAAGCCAGATCCAAACCTCAGAAATGAGGTATCTGAGGAAGGTGGTTGAAGTAACAAGAAGAGACATGATCCGCAACCAGACGATACGTCAAGGCCTAAAACCCAACCCCTGCAGACCCAAGTAAAACAGTCCCAACTGAGATTGTTTGGCCATGTCTGCAGAATGGGAGAAGATCGGCTAAAAGAACAAGCATGGGAAACTGAGAGCCAGGGATCCAGACCTCCAGGACAATCCAGTGGGAGGACAACATTAGACAATCTTTGAAGGACCAAGGACTAGTATGGAACCAAGCCAGGAGGAAGACAGCCGATAGAATAGTATCTAGTTTAGCCATGCTTCTTTTACTGTTTTACATTTTTTTACTATTTCCTTATTCAATCTGTCATATTCTTCATTGTCTTGATTCTTCTTCCTTCTTGCATCCATCAGTTTTAAAATTTCATCTGTCATCCACTCCTTCTTTTCAATCCTATTTACTTATGGTATGATTTCTTTTGATGTTTGATGTATTGATTCATTTATCATTTCCCACAGTTCATCTACCAACGGGCTGATCACCCGTTTGCCAGTCACTTCGATTACGGAAACAACAGCAGATGGATTGATTTGCCATTGCCCTAAAGACGCCAATAGGTGTGATGGGAAACAATGGCAAAGAAAACCTATCTGCTGTTGCCCTAAGACGCCACTAGGCGTAATGGCCACTGACTGCTTTGACGGTCGGTGGCTAAGGACGGAAGAAGAAGAACAGTTCATCTATACTCTGTATTTTTTCTGTTGAAAAAAACAATAAAAAATAAAAAAATAAAAAACACACACACACCCACACAAATAGTAATACGTCTTACAAGGAGAAGGACAAGAAAAACCTACGTTGCGGCCACAAGGCCTTCGTCAGGGACAGACAAACAAGAGACAGGAGGGAAAGAAAATGAGAATTAAGTAGAGAACATGAAACTATAAAAATAAGAGAAAAAAACTCCCTTAATATTAAGTCCAGTCACATGTGAAGCAAAGCAGGATGGCTGCCACTAAACCGGAAAGAGGAAGTTGACAGTACATAAAGATAAGAAATAATAAAACCAAGGACTGGAAAAGAGTGAGAAAAAAGTAATCAATAAATAAAATAAAATAAATAAATAAAATATAAAAAAATAAATAAATAATAATAATAAATAAATTTAAAACAAATAAATAAATAAATAAAAATAAAAACTAAATAAAGAAATAAATAAAATAAAAAATAATAAAGGAAAAAAAAATTTAAAAAAAAAAAAAATTTTTTTAATAAAATAAATAAATAAACAAATTTAAAAAATAAATTAATTAAATTATTAAATTAAAAAAAAGGTAATTTAAAAAAAAAAAAAAAAAAAAAGAGTGATCGCATCAAAGTAGAAAGTCATAATACAACAGGGACTCGATAGAGAAAGGCGTCTCAGACAAAAGAATGTTGGGTATTCAAACCGTGTGGTTTGAGGCAACCCATAAGATGGATGAGGCGTTGTTCCTGGCGAAACCGACTGTTGGCGTCCGAGGAACAGTATCTGATGGCTGTCACCTGGATGTCAGTGGCACCGTGGTGGTCAGGGCCATTGAAGTGGATGGCCACAGGTGTGGAATTAAACTGAGAGATGTCATAGAGGTGTCTGCAGAATCGGTCGCCCAGTCGTGTGCCCGTTTGGCCGATGTACGTAATGGTGCAACGTTTGCATATAATAGCATAAATGACGTTGCGTGACTCACATGTGAAGCCATGGGTGATGGTGAACTTGGCGTTAGGGAACGAGACTGAACGTGTTTCGATTACATACTGACATGTCTTACATCGTGTACAGTTACATGGCTTGGTTCCAAAGTGGCCATCGTTGACGGTTTTCAGACGGCTGTGGACTAGGAGGTCCCTCAAATTTTTGTCCCGTCTATATGCCAGCAAGGGTGGCTCACTAAATGCTTCCCGCGCCACTGGGTCAGCTTGGAGGAGAGGTAGGTGGCGAAACAGGATCCTTTTGACAGCAGTGCTGTGAGGGTGATAGGTCATTATTAACTTGACTCTATCAGAGGAGGTTTTTTGGCGGGGTTTGAGGGCCTCTACACGTGAGATAGGGAGAACACGTTCTAAGGCAGAGGTAAGAACATCTTCTGGATACTGTCTGTTACGGAAGAAGTCCAACATTTCTTGTGCTCGGCATAGAAAGTTGTCATCATCTTGGCATAACCGACGGAGGCGGAGAAGTTGTGAGAAAGGCAAGGAGTCCCGACAAGCCGGAGGATGAGAGGAAGTATAAAGGAGGTAACTGTGTGCATCGGTGGGTTTGTAGTACACCGAAGTGGTGAGGTGGGGCGGAGTGATAGTGACAACAATGTCAAGGAAATTAACAGAAACAGTGGAGATGTGAGAGGTGAATTGGATCGCAGGGTGGAAGTTGTTAATGAAATTAATGAACCTAGATAGGTCAACCTGTTTTTTCTGTTGCAGTGTACATATTCTGTTTTTAAATGTTGTATCTGTAAAATGTGTGAATGCTGAACTATCTGCTATTGGGGCATATATTTGTATAAAATTGATATCAGTTGGTCTGGCCCAGGAGCCATTTAAGTGGCCCAGGGCATTTTCGGATTTTTTGCTCCTGTCTAGAGCTCTGTTCCAATGTTAACAAACCAAAACGTCATTTCCAACAGGAAGTACTTTCATTTTAAATAACTCGTATTTATGCATATGAACATTTAAAAATATTTTTTTTCCAAACAACAAAAACAATAAAAAAGCACTGTGGTGGCCATTTTTGTTTGGGCCAAACCCTGCTTTTTGCTTGGGACTTAAAGAGTTAACTAACTAACAGGACTCGATCTGATATTGCCCTAAATCCCATTACTGTTCTTGCTCTTTCTGCATCTAACATTATGCATATGCCTCTTTCATGTTTATTTCCTTCAGAATAAATTATGTTGTAGTTGCCAGAGTATATTTCACCTGTTCTGGTATATTGCATTTCACTTAGTCCTAATACATTTACCTTCATTCTCTTCATTTCCATCTTGATGTTGTCTAATTTCCATTCTGCATTAGTTTTCTGACAATCCAAGTTCTTATGGTTAAGTTATCCTTAATTCTAATTTTGCAGACAGTAGCCTGATAATGGGTATCACCTGCAGCACATGATGCTCCCTTCAGGACAAGATATTCCCTCAGGAACCCCTCTTAACATCATTGCCTTTTCCAAGAAATTTTTTGATTCATGTTTCTACAAGTAATAGTATCACAGTTGGTTCTCGTTTTTTTTCCGTTGGTTTGTGCACAGTTGTCTCTGATAGCTTTTGACTGAAAAGTCTAACCCACAATGCAGTGGAGAAGAGGAAAGATTAAAGCACCTGTCTCACTGGATGTTATAAGATTTCAGAGGTGATTTATACAGAGAGCTGCCCATCACAACTATCCCACCTTGCCCTCAACGACAACCACCTATTTTGGTCCACAGCTGCTTATTCAGTATTCACAACTAATCTGTATATCTAGAGGCCATTCATCCACCCTCTGCTACCTAATAGACGAGCCTCGGAAGAGGACAGGTTCCTCCCCAAGGCCATTCATATTACCTGTGTGTAATTTTTGTATAACTTCAGATTTCTGATCTGTCCAGATGTTTTTGTGTTGCTGCACATATTCCTCATATTTTCCTTTGGTTGCATCTTCCTCTGCCTGTCTTGCCAGTATGTCATTTTATATTCTTTTGTCTCTTCTGATACTTCTTGCTTCTTTGTTTGCTCTGTGTATACTTCATTGGCTCTGCCTCTGGAAGTTCTGGCTTTGCTGTTTTTAGATCTGCTTATATATTTTTAATTTCTTCTGTTCTTTTGATAGTTTTTCTGTTGTTATGTATATTTTATGTTAGCATTCTTTTGCAGAAAAATCCACCAATGGCCATAAAATTAACATTAAGCCAGGGTAAAATAAAAATGGACAAAGATGTGTCAACAACTGGACTAAGACAAATCAACAACTAATGTACATATAAACACTGTTTTGCAGAAATCCATTAATTTCCAGTACATAAACATAAAGGCAAAACAACATAAAAAATGGATAAAGACGCATAAAAAACTGTAAAAATAATACATAGACAAATTAGGTACACAGAGACTTCCCAGAAATAAAACTGATAAAAATTAACTTTATAAATAAGCCAGTTCGTTTAAGAAAGAAAGTACAGGATGAGGTGAATTACTCATTCGGATCCAGAGGCCTTATATTGGATGGCAAAGAATAGGTGAACCGCTTACTAAGCATGTCCTAAAAGACAACTAAGTAGGATTATATGTATGATAGGAAACTCTTTACAGAGCGATACAACAGGAAGCAATCTGATCATCAGAAGAAGTCCCCCCATCCGACAGGTGTTTCGGCCCGATTACTCCTTTACACTCTAAGGGGGGCTGGCCCACTTGGGTCATGACTCCCAAGCGTCTCAGCTTCCTGTTGTCTTGTATCGAAAATGAACCCATTTCACTTATGGTAGCAACTTTTAAATCCACAACGCCAGCCGTGGGGGCAATTTTGAAAGTAACAAAGAGAAGACAAATTATTCCTTTCGTTCCGTCGCCCTTCACAACTAAGGACACACACTGAGACACTAGCGCGCAGCCAACGAGCCTTAGCCCCTGCGCGCCGCAAGCCACTGAAATTCTGTACCTGACACACTCCCTATAGTATACATCGCCTGTTGCCCTAGAGTCGCAGCCCTTTCACGAGTACACTAAAAAAAACTCAGCGTTGTGGACAGAAAAATTTTGGTGTTTTCTGTACCGCAGCGTTTATTGTCACGATTTCCATTGCCCATTGCGGTTGTTCCACAGCCAGCCTGATGCCTTTTTGGCAGTCTCGCTAAGCCTCTTCAGTGCCCTTGTTCTAGACTGTCCCTTCAGCCCCCAACAGTTTCAATAAATAAGAGGTTAGCAGCCTTGTTAAGTAAAAGAAGTTGTTTCTGAAACCATCACTGCAAATGCACATGCTTTAATGGTAGATTCCAGCAAGAGGGCTGTCTTGATTAATTAATTCATTTAAAGAAATTTTAGACATGGCTTAGATTTGGAAGATATGTTTGAGTTAATTGTTAAGTTGTTTTGTTTTGCCTCTTTTTTGTATTTTTTTCATTTTGCACTAATTTTTTAAATTATCATTTAAACTGATATTTTGTTGTATCATTTACAGTGAAAGAATTGTGGTCCAGGATATCTGTTTAAAGTATTTTGGCATCAAAGAATATCTTCAAACAGATGAAGGAAGGTCACATCTAGCGAGTGTAGAAAAAAGCAAATCATGTGTCATCTTGCCATCAGCACAAGATAATGTTGCAACTTTGCAAAGTAAACAGATGCTGCCAACAAATCTTCCAAGCCTCATTGCACATGCGAAGGTGGGAGAGTACTCCATCCATTTCATGCAGGGGAATATAACGTACCTTGACACAGATGCCATTATTAACCCAGTAGACACCACACTCAAGCTCCAGACTGGTCTTGGTAAAGCTTTAGTTTCAACAGGTCAGTCTTTGCATTTATACCACATTTTATGAAAAAAATTCTTATTTTTATTTCTTATATATATATGGGACCAAAAGACGCAGCAATAGAGAACGCAGTCAGCGACTCATAGCTTGACTGCCTGCGTCAGGACCAGCAAACCAGACCTGGTCAAGACCGCACTCCACCTCCACGTGGTGGTCCTGGAAACAGTCTGCAGCAGTGCAGTCTGGCTGAGCGAGTGTGGATCGCAATGGGAAGGCAAACCCGGTCCTAAAAAATGCCGTGCAGAAGTCGGATGTGTCGACCGAAAGGTGCAGATATCACAGCTTAGGCGTAAACAGACACAACGCAACCACTGTCCTTTTCAGGGCGAACGAGGAAGAAGGAAGAAGAAGAATATATATATATATATATATATATATATATATATATATATATATATATATATATATATATATATATATATATATATATATATATATATATATATATATATATATAAAAGAGCCATCTGTATTCATAGATTTTTTGCACCTTTTGGCTTCAAAGAACCCACAAATTGCTGGCATACGGTACTTCTCAGTCATTTTGTGATACTTCTTAATAGTATTTTGGTCATGCTATTTGTGCTGCTGTCTTCACATTCAGAAGTAACTGATTTATTAAATGATGCTATGAATACAGATTTCTTTAGGTTATCATGTTTGCATCCATTGTCATCTTCTTTTTCAAGTACCATGCCTAGTGGCGTAGGAGATCATGGCTCTGCACAACTTCCTGTCTCCAGTATAATGTAACAATTCTGCTGTTGACTTCTATCCATGCCATGATGCTAAACTGTCCAATATTTTCCAATTATAGATTATAATATCCAATATTATAGATATTATTATTATAATTATTATTATACAAGTGATTATAGATCATGCATACTACTTTAAAATGAAGATGGAGTAACTGGTAAAATATATAATTATTTAGAGAATTCCCTGCTAGATAGATATTTCACTGTTCATGTAAACAATGATAGACCAGAACTGTATGAACAACAAAATGTAATACCCCAAGGATCAGTAATATCTCCTTCAATTTTTACAATATTGGTAAATGATTTAGGTGAAGCCTAAAATTCCACCCCCTGCAGACCCATTAGAACATTCCCAACTAAGATGGTTTGGCGATGTCTGCAGAATGGGAAAAGATCGGCTACCACGACAAGCATGGGAAACAAAGAACCAGGGATCCAGACCCCCCCAGGACGACCCAGAGTCCGCTGGGAGGACAACATTAGACAATCTTTGAAGGACCGAGGACTAGAATGGAACCAGGCCAGGAGGAAGACGGCCGATAGGATAGTCTGGCGCTCTCTCTTCCAAACCTCGTCACCTCACGGTGAAAGGGGAACGACTAAGTTAGGTTTTAATTTAAGACTTAGGTGAAGAATTTAATGATATAACAAATAAATTGTCATAGTTTGCAGATGATGTTGCTATATGGAGAACTGGGATACATCTGCCAAAATTATATAAGGATCTACAAAAGCAAATAAATAGAATATATAAATGGATGACAAAATGGGATTTCAGCTGAATACAAATAAAACAATGGGAATGATCTTCAGTATAGGTAGGGTTGTTAAAAATAAAATTATAGACATAAATATCCAAGAGCAAAACATTAATACAGTGCAAACCACTCAATATCTAGGAATGACTTTGGACCAACAGCTAAACTGGAATAAACACATAGATACATGTAACTGTCTTTTTTTTCTTGTTGAGGTGATCACTGGCCCAAGACAGTTTACATGTTGTTAGATGTGTAGTGCGAGCGTATGATGAGTTGAGTGTGGGTGCGAATGAAGACGCGAATGTGTTTAGGCTCGTATAGATGTAGATCCTGCAACCCATACTCTCACATGCAGTAATCAAGGATGCTTTGACACTGCAGGCATGTTTCAAGACATTTATTGACGGGAACACACATAATATCAACAGGAACAGTCAGTGTAACAAGGTCATGCTGACCTGACATCGATAGGTATACATTTGGCATTCAAAAAGGTAAACATCAGAATAGACGTGCATGGTCAATAGCAAAGTTCTTCAATAATGACAGTTCGTAGCGTCGCCCTTGGCGTCTCTGACTAAACGCGTCAGATGCCTTAGTTACCTTGACACACAGGTGCAACTTGGCACTCCCTGCCAATTGCACATATCAGGCTGTAGTATAATAGCCGGAAGCACAGGCCTCGTCCTAACGTCGGCCGTGTACTTCTGTTAAATAGGTTATCATCAACCCTGCAGTAATACTTATTGTAGATAGAAGTTCCGCCAATCTGCGGCTCCCACAATATATCTTCGTCACTGGATTTCTGGACAATATAAGACTAACAGGTTTGGATGGCTACCTCGAGCACAAATATATAAGTTCTGAAATGGCGGATCAGTGAGCTGCTGTTCACCCTAGGTAATCCTTTACATGTTCTGCCACCGAAAAGCGTAATAATGCATAAAGGTCGGTATTACCTGGTAAATGAATCCTCAGAACTACACAAGGAATTCTGTCGTCATCCCGACGCACAGAGATTCACTGGGGAAAAACTGCCATAGCAGTTACTTCGAAGATTCTCCCCGAAAAACAATGGACTCTTGGTCCCTTCAGAAAAACAGGACCTCCCGGCTTCCCGGAAGTATATCTCACTCCCGCTTAAAAAACCTTCCCATAGGCCCACGCCGAACTGTCAACCTCTGACCCTAAAGGTCAAACACAATGAATGAATAAACAAGGGAAGACAACCCCTAATCAACCTGACATCGCAGGTAAAGACACAATTATACTTATGATACAAACATAAGCAAATAACTTGACAGATGACTCCGTCGAAAATGACAGCAACAATACACTAGTGGAGTCTTGCAAAGGATTGATTAATTAATGGATGGGGTGCACCCTCTCTTTTCATCATAAGTGAAAATACTACCACAGTTTTTTCTTTCTTTTGAAATCCTGATTTTACTTCATGTTCCAATTTAATTATCTGATCCATAGTGCATCTGTTCTTCCCAAATCCTGACTGAGTTGGACTATATAAATTATTCTTTTCCAAATAAAACTTTAATTTTTTTTTTCACTATGGTTTCTAATATTTTACCTATATAAGAAGTTAAAGAAATAGGTATGAATGAATTGGCAACATGGGCATCTTTTTCTGGTTTTAGTATTGGAATGATAGACTGAATAAGTATAGCCAGCAGGTTGGTCTGAACATCAATCTGAAGAAGACAGTGGTCATGACACTCAATGTGGGCAATCCTGAGCCAATAACAATAAGGAACCAGAAGTTAGAACAGACAGACACATTTACTTACCTAGGATGCATAGTAACACCAGACGGCGGAACAAGCAAGGACATTAACAACAGAATGAATAAAGTGAGAACAGCCTTTGCTGGTCTCAACAACATCTGGAGGTCTTCCCAGTACAGCACAAAAACCAAATTAAGACTGTATGAGAGCTGTGTACTTTCTGTGCTTCTCTATGGTGAGGAATGCTAGAGAGTAACAGAGAAGGAAATGTTGAAACTGTCCTCCTTCCACACAATCTGCCTAAGGAAAATTCTCTGAATGTTTTGGCCTAATACCATCAGCAACCAAGAACTACTTATTCGGAGTAACCAGGAGGACATGCACACCATCATAGCTGGCAGACACTGGAGTTGGGTTGGCCACGTCCTCAGCAGGGATCCTGATACCATTACAAGAACGCTATGCTATGGACTCCCGAAGGAAAGCGAAAGAGAGGCCGACCAAAAACAACCTGGCGGAGAACTGTGGAAGCCAAGATGCAAAGAATGAACCAGAGTTGGGGCACTGTATGAAGGATGACTGCCAACCGAACAAAAAAAAAAAGAAGAGGATCCCGTTACACGCCCATTGAGGCATATTGGGAATATGGTGTTAGGCCCATATTTTCTTGGCTGTCGGCACACTAGGGGTGATGTGGTTAGCATCATGCCGGTCGCCTTAACCTTCCCAGAGTTGCTCTGGTACCCATTTGGTTTGGGGGCTGGGTCGACGCAGGAGCTGTTTGTGGCCTAAAAAAAATCCCACCTCATCTAGGGATCGAACCATAGACCACTGAGCTAGGAAGCCAGTGCACTAACCACTATGCTACTGTGGCTCCCCCAACCAAACAAAGTGGAATCACTTTGTTGCTGCCCTACAAGACGCCACCAGGCATGATGGCCACTGACTGCTTTGACGGTCGGCGGCTATGGATCAAAGAAGAAGAAGAATTATTGGAATAATTAGTAGGCCTATTGATTTGTTGGTCTTTTGTATGGTTCACAACACCCTTATTCTTTGAATCAATGTTCAGATTATTGGTTTTCTCCATCATTTTACTTTGACATATTCCTTTTTTCTTATTTGTTTCCTTTGAAGCGTGTATCTTGTGTCCTTCCTTTTCTCCATTCATATTCCAGATTTCCCCTGGATCATCATTCTGTGAGTCAGCTTGTACTATTTCAGCCCATGATTTTCTGAAGATACTACCTGCTTTCAATTGTGTTAGAGCCGGCATGTCTTCTAGAATAATTTTCCTTATTTGACTTTAAATATTAAGTATAATATCTAGTAATTTTTTAAGTAAATTTTTTAAATTTCAAATTCAAAATTGGAGCCTTTTACTTTCAAAACATGGAAAGTTGCGGATGCAAAATTAATTATAAAATTAAAACTAAGTGTTAACACAACTCAACTATTCAATAATCCTATGAACGACAAAACTAATTATTATTCTTAATGAATTCAAATAAACAAATTAACTTCCCTGCAGCAAGCTTATGCCCGATAGAATTAGAATCACAATCAGAAGAAAAAAAACAATGGAACCGCCATCTTAGATCATCGGAAGTCCTCCCTTTACTGTTCTTGCTCTTTCTGCATCTAATATTCCCACTCCTCTTTCATGTTTATTTACATTGTCGTAGATGTTATTTATAAGTATTTATCTGAAATCTTCCTCAGCCTCAGTTTCTTCTTTTATTTTAGTATCTGGTCCTGGAATATTGCATTTTAAAAACATAATTTGTAGCACCCTATTTGTTGTTCTTTACTGTTGTCTTGGATATTTAATTCTGATCTTTTGTTATCATAGATTTCATTTATACATTTTGCTCTTCTTTTGATTAGAATTAGAATCTTCATACCTGTTAGTTTAGTGTCTTCTTAAGATTTAAAATACATAATTTGTCATGTGAGATGTTTTACCAGTTTTTAATTTGTTTGTTAGTACATACATAGCCTTTAGTAGTTTTTTTGGGGGGTCTCTGAAGAGACAAAGAAAGATTAGAACTACTGCAGCCTCAGGCATACACATGGAGGCATATCTGGAGTCATCCTTATATGACCACCAGCTAAGCACAATGCTATAGTATGCAAATGTGGAAGTAAACCTCTGTATGTAAGCCTAAATTACACCCTCATTGACTCTTGAAATCATCCACACACTTCCAGGGATTCCCCCTGTGGTGAAACTTGTTGAGATCCCAGCATTGCACACTAACTTGGTGGTGTCACTTGAGCCACAGGCGTAACTCTGGCTTCTACCTGGTTGGCTGCGTGCAGGTAGATCTCACTGTGGACCAACGATAGGTGAAGGGAACTGAGAAGTGGCTTTGTGTAGGATGTTACAATTCCTTGGGAGAGCCCAGAACCAGTGCACAGTATTTTAGCCTTGGATGGCACACTATGTCACGTGCTTCTCCTCCTGGCTTGGGACCAGATATGATGATCCTTTAAATGCAAGCCAGGCCAGAGAAACTGGAGCTCATGACTTCAACTCAACATATTTTGGAATGGCAAAAAAGCCACAGAAAAAGCCTAGACGTACAGTGTAGATAACACCAAGGAGTCTTCAACTTGGTATTGGCTACAACTGACAGAGAAGCTCAGCAGCCTTAGTTAGACAATGACAGCCTCAGGCATGTCATACAAGGCAACTAATATGAGGTTGTGCATGGGGCTGGCAACCTCATGTAAAACAAATTGCCACAGAAACCACAGCTGGAAGAGCATATGACTACTTGATGCAAGCTTCCTGCAAGGGGACCAGCTGCAAAGGTAAATTCATGCTCCAAAAGGTGCGCAAAGGAAAATGTACGAATGACAATTATTTTATATTGTTAGGTTTTTGCTGAATTTAAAGTTCCCTGCATCTCTTATTTAGTTATGTTTCCTTTAATATCTTATATTGGACATGGTACGCAACCAGACGATACGTCAAGGCCTTAAATCCCACCCCCTGCAGACCCAAGTAGAACATTCCCAACTAAGATGGTTTGGCCATGTCTGCAGAATGGGAGAAGATCGGCTACCACGACAAGCATGGGAAACAAAGAGCCAAGGATCCAGACCCCCAGGACGACCCAGAGTCCGCTGGGAGGACAACATTAGACAATCTTTGAAGGACCGAGGACTAGAATGGAACCAGGCCAGGCGGAAGACAGCCGATAGGATAGTCTGGCGCTCTCTCTTCCAAACCTCTACACCTCACGGTAGAAGGGGAACGACTAAGTAAGTAAGTAAGTATAATTAGTGTGAAGCCTGTTTATAGCATTACAAGGTAGTCTTTGTTCTGAAATCCTTACGGGAAGAGACGTAGAGGGAGACCAAAAAAACAAGGAGAAGAGAACTGGAGACAGAAATGAGAGGGATAAAGAAAACATAGAAAAATCTTGCGTGGATGGAACAGGACAGGAGGACCTGGCATATATTTCTTGAAGGCCTATGCTTCTTGGGAAGCTTAAGGGGTGATGAATTGATATGAAAGCTTGCTGTGAAATTATTACAGGTCCATGTCCCAGAATCCTAAATGGTCAGGACAGCTGTATTTTGGAAATTTGATTTTTTCAGTTTCCAGATATCACCCAAAGTAGCCGAAGTTGCCCAAAAATCGGTTCTAAAATTGCACAAAAGTCGGCTGCAAAAACCTTTGGTTTTTAGAATATTTAAGGTGTTCGGATTCTGGGATACGGACCTGTATCATGTTTATCTTTCTTTAGTTTAAATGTTTTCCTAGAATGAGAGTAAAGTATCACACATCCTCAAAATGAGTTGATGTGCATTTCAGTTAGGTGAAAAATTGTGAAAACTTTCAGGAACTATAATTCAGACAATAGATACACTGAAAAAAACTTTGAAACCTAGGTAAGACTATACTCCGCAGAGGCCAGTTAACTTGACAATAACAATACTGAATGTACTAATGAATGTCTCATGATTTAAAGTACTAATGCCTCTAAGCACTGTTGAATGAGCATCTTGTTTTGGGAAAGACAACTAAGCTACTGAAACACATTAAAAATGCACCACCTGTATAATCTAGGAACAGAGTGTGAAATGTAAATATAAGTGTTTACAAGTTTACATATTTGGAATCTTTATTCATTTTCCTATGAATCCATGCTGGTCATTAATTTGTACATTTGATTGTTATGAAATTCATTGCAGCATATATATATATATACTGTTCAAAAAAAGAAACGCAACATTATTGCAGTGGTAATGGACACCAAATTTCAAACTTGTACCAAAATTTTATTTTACGGAATTAATGTTTCAATCTTGGCATGAAGAAACTTTCAGACTTTAACAATGAAATGATGTTCATTAAATTTGGTTTGGACTTTTATTCTTTGCGACTGAGGCCTCCGTTTCAGTAAGGTGTATGGCCTCCTCTGGCCTCTATCAGAGAACGACATCTCCTTGACATGGATCCGATTAGCCGTTGGATCTGTTGTTGTGGGATGGCTGCCCACTCTTCCCGCAGTGCAAGAGACAACTGTCGGAGATTGGATGGAGCCACGTCTCGTTGGCGGAGTCGTCTGTCGAGTTCATCCCATAAGTGTTCTATGGGGTTCATGTCTGATGACATGGCTGGCCACGGAATGGTCTGGACGTTGTTGTCAGCGAGGAACTGGGTGGTGAGTTGTGCCACATGAGGTCGAGCGTTATCCTGCTGAAAAATTGACCCTCATGCAGCCAGAAGTGGAAGGACGTGAGGACGAAGAATTTCAGCGACGTATCGTTGGGTATTCAGGCGTCCTTCAATTTGCACCAGGTCACTTCTTCCCATGAAGTTGATCGCCCCCCACATCAATACACCTCCACCACCATGTGGAGGAGCCTCATCAACGCTGTTCTGGGCTTAGCGCTCATGGACTCTGCGGTAAACTCTTCTCCGTCTATCGTGTCGCTGGAGCACAAAAAATGATTCATCACTAAACCAAACCCGTCTCCAGTGATTCCCAACAGTCCATTGACGATGCTGGTTCGCCCACTGCAGTCGGTTCTGGCGATGCCGGTCCGTAAGAACAGGACCTCTGTAGGGTCTTCTAGCCCAAAGACCAGAGTCGTGCAGCCGGTTCCTGACCGTTTGATCTGAAATTCGACGAGCTGCTGACATTGACTGGACTGTGGAGGACGCAGATGCAAGTCGATTCCTGAGGTGACGCAGCCTTATGAAGCGGTCTTCGGCAGGAGTTGTGACTCTGGGTCTTCCACTGCGCGGCCGGTCTGCCACTGAGCCAGTTTCTTGAAATCGCCTCCAAAGGCGACTAATGGTGCTTCTAACCACATTAAATTGTCTGGCCACTACACTTTGTGACTGTCCAGTCTGTAAACGTCCAATTATGATGAGTCGTTGTTCTGTAGTGAGATGAGCCATACTTGCGCATTGAATTTTCAACTGAATTTATTCGAAGAGCGTCAATCTTTTATAGGCATTCAATAATATGGTCAGAGAGTTTTGTGTTCAGTAAGTTTCACGGGATTCTCATGAACCTGTCACGAGTTATTGTCAAAAATGTTGTTTTGACCTTGACCTCTTTCATAACCTCACGAATCATGAGGTGAGTACAATTCAGGTAACCACGAGAAGTTAATGACCAGGTGGACACAGTCGATAGGTTGACTGATGTCCAATCAGCGAATATCTTTTATAAAAGTAACACCAAAAATGTTGCGTTTCTTTTTTTGAACAGTATATATATATATATATATATATATATATATATATATATATATATATATATATATATATA
>JAMPIV010013449.1:95000-106434 GCA_024509875.1 Oreohelix idahoensis
AATGACCCATTTTTTTTTTTAAATACATCAATGAGCAAGATACTACAAGCTCATGACACATGAATAATGCGCCAATGAAAGAATCAACCGGAGAGAATCAAATCATCTCGCCAAATAATAGAAAATATATTCGGGAAGGTACCATCAAAGAAACCTCAGTTGCTGGCGATACTAATAAAAATTACATAACTATCAAACAATTATGCAATACTATAATCATAGCAATGACAAATAACAATCTATCTCAAGAAGTCATATCAATATACAAATTACAATGTTATACCATTAATATATGTAATGGATGGACATGACCAAATTTGTTAAATTCCTTACACATTATCTAACAATAGAAGTATTTTATATACAAATAAGTGTTGCGATCTCTCGAACAAATGTAAGATATGGCATCATCATGGTTCTCACAAGCGCTCCGTACTTGGCACTAGTTTGCACTGAGAACAATATAAATGACACAATTAGTAACATGCTATAATGCACTATAGTCATTACAAAATTATTTAAGTATCATATGTGGCCATTTTAACTAATTTTTTTTTTGACCTTTATTTTATGTTAACCTTAACCTTCCACATTACATCAAAGATAGTAATAGAGAAAGAAAACAATCAATTTACTAATCTAAGGTGAAACAAATGTGTTAATGTATATTATGAACAGACATGAGTCTGGAAATGTATCATGAAATCTAGGACACAAGACAAGTGGAATCATGTGGGCATCTAGACAGTATGTCCGCCATCACATTATCCGAACCACGGATAGCCCGCACCATGAAATGAAAAGGTTGAAGAGCAATAGCATATCGAGTAGATCTCCAGCTCTTCAAATCCTTGTTCTGCATAGCTGTAAGAGCTTTTGGTCGGTATCCATAATGAAATGCGCGCCTAGAAGGAATCTTTGTAGCTTAAGAATGGCCCAGACCATAGCTAACAATTCACGGTCTAAAACCGAATAGTTCCTTTCTGCCGCATTCAATTTCCTAGAGATATACATCACAGGATGCAGAGTTCCTGAATACTCCTGCATAAGAGCCGCCCCGATCCCAGTGGAAGAGGCATCACTACGAAGGACAAAAGTCTTATCAATCGATGGTAGTCGTAAGATAGGAGGAGATGAGAACAAAATCTTAATCTGATCCAATGAAGATTGGCATTCTTGGGACCATCGCACCATATTAGTAGAACCTTTTTTCAATAAAGTTGAAAGAGGTGCCATATTGGAGGACAGATTCTTAATGAATCTTCCGTAGAATTGTATTAATCCCAAGAGACTACGCTTTTTTGTTTTAGGAACGGAGATATTTAATATCTTAGAAATGTTTTGGTCCTCTGTCTTCAATAGACCATGACCAACACGATGACCTAGGAAAGAAATCTCACTAAACCCAACAAAGGCTTTAGAGGGTTTTGCAGTCAAATTATGCTCGAGTAGAGTAGACAGTAACTCATTTAAACCCGAATAGTGTTCTTCCCAAGTATCGCTGAAAAGACAGATGTCGTCTAAGTATGCGATGACATCTGTACGATATGAGAGAATTCGACGCATCATGTGTACGAAAATAGCTGGGGCGTTCATCAGCCCGAAAGGCATAAAATTCCATTGATACAAACCCCTAGGTGTTAAGAAAGCAGTGAAAGGTTTGGCGCGTTCAGTTAACGGAACTTGCCAATAGCCTTTCGACAAGTCAAGTTTAGTAAAGAATCGCGATTTAGAAAGTCTAGTAAGTAGATCTTCCAATAAAGGCATAGGTTCAGCATCGAACTTCGTAACTTGGTTCAATTTGCGATAATCGACGCAAAGGCGTATGTTATTGTCTTTCTTTCGAACAATAACCATGGACGAAGAGTATGCTGAAGTGGATGGTTCAATTATTTTCAATTGTATCATTTCATCCAATTCTTTCTCGACTTGCGCTTGGAAATGAATAGGGATAGGATATGGTCTTACTCTGATCGGATTATGATCAGTAAGTATAATGTCATGTTTGATAATATGTGTGTGTCCAGGAATGTCGGTAAGGACATCCTGAAATGATTGTAGCAAAGAAGATACTTGACGCTGTTCCTCAAAAGACAAATTAGAAGAAACCGAAACGTTTCTCCATGATTCGGTAGAATTTAGTGGAATCATAGGAAGAGGTAGATTAACATCTGAAAACGTAGTTTCCTCCTCCTGTATAACCGACAAGGATGAGATATGACCATGTTGGACTGGAGAATCGTCCGTCGCCTGGAAAATAGGCTGCAAATAGTCTGGTCGTTCAATAAATTCCGTAAGCATATTTATATGGAAGGTTTTATGCCTTCCATCAATATCGACAACATAGTCGACATAGGAAATTTTTGAGACTATTCTATATGGACCTTTCCATGCAATGAGAAGTCTGTTCTCCCTCGAAGGAAGTAAGACAAACGCTTTGTCTCCAGGATAAAGTTGACATAGGCGTCTCTTCTTATTAGCGAATTGCCTCGCCTTTTCTTTGGCAAATTCGGAGGATGAAGTCGCTAACTTGCATGCTTCGATAATCTTATGCCTGAGAGCAATGACATACTCATATGAAGATTGAGTGTCATTGTCAATATTATCGGCAGTTATCAAATCGTGTAGCAAGGACATAGGACCGCGTGGTTGCGCGCCAAAAACTAGTTGAAAGGGAGAAAACCCTGTATACTCGTTGGGGACCTCCCTATAGGCAAAGAGAGCCGCGGGTAAAACCCTGTCCCAATCCTGAGGATGATCCTCAGTAATATTGCCAAGTAAGTTCTTAAGTGTTCTATTAAGACGTTCACCTAACCCATTAGACATTGGGTGATAAATACTACTGAGAGACCTTTTAATATCTAGGATAGACATCACCTGCGACATAGTGTCTGATATCAATTGAGTACCATGGTCTGACAATATTTCTCTGGGAAAACCCAAACGAGAAAATATTAGCCAAAGAGCATCTGCGATATCGGCAGTAGATATGCTCTTTAGAAGTATAGCCTCTGGCCAACGTGTGCACATGTCGACGCATGTTAGGATGAATTGATGTCCTCTGGCTGACTTAATCTTAAAAGGGCCAATAATATCTATTGCCAGCTTCTGGAATGGTCGAATGGGAATGTCTGCAGCCTGGATAGGTGCAGCATGTCGTGGACCTCTAGATTTGACTTCTTGACAAATCTTACAAGATCGGCAATAAATTTGTATGTCATTGTTTACGAATGGCCAAAAGAAAGCCGCCAGAACTCTCGACTTAGTGCGAGAAAAACCTATGTGTCCAGCACACTGAGAATTGTGTCCATGTCGAAGAATTAAGGCTCTCATACTTTTGGGCACAAGAATTTGAGAGTGCATAGATTTGTCTGAGTGTTGTACCGTATGTACTAGTATACCATTCTTCATAGTGATATACGATTTGTGAATTGTATTTTGATTCGGATCACCGTTTTTAGCGAGAAGAAAGTATTTATTTAGAGAAGAGTCTTCTTCTTGTAGTTTCACAAACGAGTCATGTGAAATCACCAAGTGATCATCTTGGCTACCAACTTCATTACTATCATTAGATGAAGTTGAAGGAATAAGAGCTTGTGCTCTTGTTACAACCACATTGGCTGTTTGGATATTATGTTCTTCCCAAGCAGCAATTTGCTGCGGGGTACATTCCTTAACCCCGTGAATACGACCGATTATAAGATCCGCAATAGGATTAGGAAGAAGACACGCGAGGACATCTCCTGTAAAGAAGGGAGTATCCATGTGGATGATAGCAGTGGGATATACCTCCAAAGTTCCACCAAATGTCACACACTTAACCACCTTTCCCGTGGCACAGCAAGGATCTATGAGAGATTGCCTAACCCCAATAGTAGTACATCCAGAATCAAAAAGTACTGAGACTGGATTATTATTCACTAGACCATTATGTAAGATAAGAGATCCTCTCCCGTCATGCGCAACTGTAGCAGGAAGAGCGGGAAGAGGGTGACCACAAATTAGGGTAGATACTGTAGATGGCTCGAACAATGTTGAGCATTGGGGGCACTTAGCTGCTCTCCCAAAATCGAAAGCAGAGCCAATGATAGCATTAGAGTTTCTACTATCGTTCACTTGACTACAGGCTTCCTGAGACTCATGTTGTGCAGCGTTTGCCTGACGATAAGATTTTCTTTTGTTATGTCTAGGTCTGCTGCGATTATTATTTCCCCTGTAATTATCATTATATTGCCAATCATAACCATTATTCTGGTTTACATCACAGTTTCCATAACCATCATCGTAATATTCTTGATGGCGAGGATAATTATCTCGAGAAGAAAAACTCGGATAGTTTCTATTGTGATAACCTTTGCAAAAGTGTCTATAATTATTAGACCCAACATTACGAGGAATATCAGCTCGTCTCCAATTCTTTGAAGAAAACCCACTGTGTGATGGATTGCTTTGATATTGAGTGTAATTCTGATTACTCTTCTTATTAAAGCTTTGTTTAGCGCCTTGAAATTTACGATTGTAATTAGAGCCATATGGTGCTGCCGAAGCAACTGGCAACCCTTCTTTCACTTTAGAATTGCTAACTGTAGCATGGGGATGCGCAGTTACGTACTAGCAACAATATTCCTCCATGTCTTATATGTTTTTAGGTTTACGCTCATGAAGAAAAGCAAGGAAAGATTCGTTGACCGATGACATAACTTTGTCTCGAAGTAATAAGTCCATTAGGCCTTCATATGTTTTTTCAGTCTGAGACAACTCAATCCAACGTGTGAATGTACGGCGTATCTTTATAATAAAGTCAGAGAAATCTACTCCATTTTCTGGCAACATTGTCTTAAGACGAAGACGATAATCTTCTTCTTTTAGTTGATATCTTTTAAGTAATGCTGCTCTGACAACATCATAGTTAGTCCTATCATGTTCCTCTATTGTCATAAGAGTAGTTACTGGTTCACCTGAAAAAAAATTCCATCAGTTGTTCGACATATTTTTCCTTTTTTATTTTATGCGTATCGCATAATATTTTGAGTCTATTAAGATAATCCGTTATATCGTCCTTTAAAGGATTGAAATGAGGTAATTTGATCTTATTAGACTTCTCCTTTGTTGTATCCGAAGTTGCTTGATGAGCACCCGCATTCATCAATTTCAATTTCTCTAACTCCAAAGCTGCGAGTCTTTCATCATATTCCATTTTTGCTTTTCTCTCTTCAGCCTCAGCCTGAAATTTTCTCTCTTCAGCAGCAGCTTGAGCTTGAAGTTTTTTCTCCTCAGCAGCAGCTTAAAATTTTCTCTCCTCAGCAGCAGCTTGAAATTTCCTCTCCTCAGCAGCAGCTTGAAGTTTTTTCTCTTCAGCAGCAGCTTGAAATTTTCTTTCATCTGCCTGCATCTGTAGTCTTAAATTCTCAGATTCTCTGTCTAATCTTTTATTTTCCTCTTTTTGTCTCTTTTCTTCAGACTTCAATGCTTTGTCAAATTGAGCAGTTGCGAATTCTTCTAACTTCTCAACTGTCTTCCCAAGGGCTTTCCCTTGTTCAATAAAGTAGTCTAGTGTAGACATTCTGTCTAACTATGTGAGATCAGACCTGAAAAATTAAATAAATTACCTTATCCCACTTTGATGGGAGACAAGTCTGTAATACTAGACTTGTATACTCACTTCACTTTATTTCACTCTCTTTGAGAGACAAGTCTTAGTCAAAGACCTTGTATAGTTACCTTGTTTCTCTATAATATTATCATTATAAATAACCTTTATATGAAAAGTGTATGATATTAGTAATAGTAGTCCATGATCAAGTATATATATAGACTGTATGACAACAATGTATTACAATAATAAATACAAAGACAAGAATACAAAACAACAACCGAAAACGTTCGCAGAAGTCAAATAAACAATACAGCGAAACTAAAAAAAAATTGTTACAAAATATGTAATGATGACTGCGAAAATAAACAAACAAATGGCAACACTGTTATAAACACAAAGATGTATAGAAATAAATGATAGACAGAAGAGGCAGACAAATTCAAACAAATCAAATCAAAAAACTAAAGAACAGAAAAAATTTTACAATAACAACGAATAGGCACACTCGGCACAACTAAACGTAAAATAGCAACAAATATTGCTAACAAATTTCCCTGTGGAAAATTTGTACAACAGTCTCTACAGAAAACGCTCCTCAGATAGAACCTCTTTTCACGTGGTATAATTCTAAAAGGAGTCACCTTCCCAACCGACCCGCTGAAATACACACTAAATATAAACATGTAAACAAAAACATGTATACACAAAACATGCATAGCATATGTGTAAATAAACAATATACAGTATGTGTATAGAAGAAGGCTCAGCTTTAACAACAAAATAAAGGCACAGTTTACACACTAAAAACAGGCCACTTTATCTTTAAGCACAATCCTCAATAGCCGCACAGATGCAGTATAATGCGGTACTACTGTCAACAACAATGGAAGAATACGACCCACCGTTGAAGGTCACCGTAACTTCATAACAGGCATGGTCTCCAAAGTGTAGCTACAAAAAAATCATACTCGACACCAGTTGAGACTAGACGATCCAACGTCGATATGTCTGTAGAATGCAGTGTAAACAACCAGCGGTACCGCTTACGCTCTTAGGCTGACAGGTAACGATGTGACTTGATAGCTCAGAAATGTAGTGTAAAACAACCAGCAGTACTGTTTACAATCTTAGGTTGACAGGTAACGATGTGACTTGATAGTCCAGATATATTGCCATCATTTGTAGAACTCCAGAAATGTATAACAATGTCACTTCAATTCCGTAGCAGTTGTGGTCCATGTAGCAGTAACACAAAAATGCCAACGCCAGTGTTTATGTGAGTCAGCCCAGTTGTTGACCTATTTACCACTGTCTTGAAAATGTAGAAAACCCACAAATCTGGTCCACCATAAATGTAACGTACTGTTTATGCGTGGGAAATGTGCAACACAAAACAGCGTACATGTTGTAGATGTGTGGTACTGGTATTATGATGTGCTGAGTGTGGGTGTAGACGAGAACGCGAATGCTTGAAGCTCTTAGTAAAGTCAATAATGCACCCATACACTCACATGCAGTAGTCAATGATAAATTGAAGACTGCTGGCTCGTTTCAAACATTTATTTACGAAACTGACAGTAGCATCAACAGGACAGTCAAATCGACAAGATCAAGGACTTCACATACATAATGAATGACTGTTAATTGTCTGGTAATCAAAGGCTTGCATCATACATCAACTAGGACATCCCAAACATCATCTGTCCTAATGTTACAGTTTATAATGTAGCTTCCGTACCATTGACTCAGCGCGTCAGGTACTTAATTAGCTCTGTCGTCCAACAAACGAGCTCCTAAATTGCGTAGCAATAATACATAAGGCTGTTATTCAACTGGCATAGCCCGCCAGATATAATTCCTCTTGCTGAAAAATATTGGCCGTAATACAGGGCCTCAATATGTAGACAGCTGTGTATCCTTTGTTAGCAGGCACGATCAAACCATGCTAAACATATATACCGCCAACCTGCGGCGTCCACAATAATTTATCATCATCATTAGGCTTCTGTTCAATTAATAACACATAGTCTCATTTGGCTAGAACAAGAAGCAAAGAAGGAATTCTGTCTCTCAAGATCTGTGAGCTTCACTCGCAGATAGGTAACTTCAAATATTCTGCAACCAAAGGCATATTAATAAGAATGTCATTTACCTTTTACAGAATCTTCCGGATACACACTTAATAAATGTCGTCACTCTTGACGAACAAAGAATCACTGGGGAAAACATTGACATTTCAGTCATATCGAAAACTTTCCAATCCCCATGATGATATAGAGAAAATCACAACGGACATCATGTCCGACAGCCCAAAAACACAACCTCCCTGACGGAAGTTTTCTCAGTTCGCGCCCAGAACTTGCGCATGCCCAGACAGCATAAAACTGAGCATCGTTAAGACAGATCAACGACAAAGATTGAAAGAAAGAGAAGATAACCCTTAAACAACCTGTCATAGAAGTTAATACCCAATTATCCAACTTTGACCAACAAAGTTTTACAACAAAAGTATTAAATAGATTTACCTATTATGACTCCGTCAAAAACGACAGCAACAGTCTGCTAGCTGTGATGGTGTGCATGTCCTCTTGCTTGCTCTAAGTAAGCAGATTTGGTTGGTGATGGTATTTGGCTAAAAGATTCAGAGAATTTTTCTTAGGCAGGTTGTGTGGAAAGAAGACAATTTCGACATTTCCTTCTTTGTTACTCTCCAGCATTCCGCACCATAGAGAAGCACAGGAAGCACACAGCTCTATATAATCTTAATTTTGTGCTTGTGCTGTACTGAGAGGACTTCCAGATGTTGCTTAGAATAAAAAAAGGCTGTTCTTGCTTTGTTCATTCTGTTGTTGATGTCTTTGCTTGCTCTGACATCTGGTGTTACTATGCATCCTAGGTATGTGAAGGTGTCTGTCTGTTCCAGTTGTTGATTCCTTACTGTTATGGGCTTGGGGTTGCTCACATTGAGTGTCATGACCTCTGTCTTCTTTAGATTGATGTTCAGGCCCACCTGCTGGCTATACTTATTAAGTCTATCCGTTTCTTCCTGGATGTGTTGATGTGAATGTGCTAATAGTGCAATGTCATCTGCATATTCCAGATCTTCCATAGTAGAAAACGTAGTCCATCTTATTCCTCTTGGACTGCCTCTGTTGTCTGTCGCATAACCCAGTCTATGACTGTTAAAAATAGAGTGGTTGATAAGGGGCATCCCTGTCATACTCCTGTCTTCACCTCAAAGGTTATGTTGCTCTGCCCTACGCTACACGTAAAGTTGGCATAGAGGCTTTTTATGATTGACACATACAGCTTGGAATTCCATAAGCCCTCAGTATTTTTCTTTGACTGTCCCTATGTATACTGTAAAAAGCCTTTTCAAAATCAACGAAATTAATGTACAGCTGTCTCTGCCATTCTGAGCACTGCTCCGTAGTGTTCCTGAGGGTAAATATATGATCTGCACATCTTCTGTTCTTTCTAAATCCTGCTTGTTCTTTCCTCAGTTTGTGGTCTACTGCTTGAAATTCTCTGTATAATTATCCTGCCTAATATTTTGCTGGAAACTGAGAGAAGAGTGATTCCTCTCCAATTGTTGCAGTCTGCAAGGTCTCCCTTCTTGGGCAATTTGACAATTAATCCTTTGTTCCATTCCGTTGGTGTTGTTCCTGTTTTCCAGATTTGTGCAAATAGTGGTTCTAGTAATTCTGCTGCTAGCCCAGGGTCTGTCTTAAATAGCTCTGCATTTAAGTTATCGTGGCCAGGAGCTTTTCCATTCTTTAACATTCCGTGGAATGTCTGTGTTGCTGCTAAAAACTTGTCGCAACTTATTCTGACCATGCATTCTGACTATAGTTAATTTTTAATGCATGGGAAGGAACTCATGGAATTGTAGTCACTTTTATTTCTACAGTCGTCTAATCTTGATAGCTATCGTCAAGAAGTTGTCTTATCTTGATAGCTAGGGTTGCCGATAGTTGTGTGAACGATTTTTGAGTCATGTCCATTTATGGAGCGCTCAGATCGCCAGTTCTTTGAAAACAGTTGGCAATCGCAATGTTTCAAGATTCATTTCCTTTTAAGGTAAAAGGTCTTTAGTCGAACATCGTAGAACATTCTTCGTTTCGTAAATCTGGCTGAGTTGTATTCGATTCGCGTGTTCTGCGCATGTCTCTTTTTGTGGCGTTGTTTAAACGATTTCCGCCCAGGTCAGTCTGAGCGGAGAAGCTGATAAGGCGAGACGTAGCTATGTGCTAGTCTTCGCTGTGTTTTTCATTGTCGGACTTGGTGTTTTTTTTTTCCTGGACTTTTGTGTTAGCTTAGCTGTTTAGCTAGGCTAACTTTGTTGTGACTTTTGTTTTCATTCCATTTGGTTGTTTAACCAAAAGGTAAGATTAAGAATATTTAAGATGGCAGCACCAATTGTCCCAACTTTCCATGTCAATATGGAAGATGACTTTGAAGGTGGATCTTTCCACAAACCGGGAACTTTAATCATTACAGTTTCAGGCCCACAGGCCAATCGAGCATCGTACTCGCTCATAACGAGTATACTAGCAGGACCCGCAGGTGTGGGCACAAGTGGAATTGCTACCCTATATCGGTTTGCAGGACCCTTTAAATGGTTTGCTACATTGACGGCGGCGGCCCAACTCAAATACTACCAGGGCCTTCATGGGAAAAGATTGGAATGGTCCAACCCGCAAATGTCGGTGTATATAGAACACCTGGACAAGGAGAAGTCAAAGGGAACCCTCAATTGGATTCCACCAACCATGAAGGCAGAGGCGGTGCAGCGAGTGGCAGCTGCGGTTTCCGGAGACAAAGACGCCGAAGTTATAAGAATAAAAACGGCCTTTGACAAATGGAATTTCATGTATAAGCCCTCATCATGCCAAATTCCCCATTTTTTACATCTTAAAATAGCGGGACCCGAAGAAAGAACCCAGCGCATATGGGTGTCGCTGCCAGGCAGGAGGATTCAATGTGCCATCTGTGGCGGTGATGATCATTGGGTCAGCCAGTGCCCAAAGAAGCGGGCAGCCCCCACCCAGGTTAAACAAACAAAAGAGGGAGGAATAGTGATCGACAAAACGCAGAACAAGGCAGGGCGACACCGGTCAAAAATAACCACCGGGAAGAGAGTCCCATGCCGGATAGCCCAGACGCCAGTGAGGGGGACGACTTTGAGAAAGTGGTAAACAAGAGGGAGAAAAAAGAAATAAACAGGAAGAGATTCCTGCTTCAGGCAACAGAGCCTGTGAAGACGAAAGAAGTCAAACGCAGTGACAGTAGATCACCGAGGAAGTGTTCCCCGAGTAAAAGCGACCTGCCACCATCACCACCACCGAGGGTGACTACACCAGAGCCGTCCCCGAGATGGGTTTCATCGACACCTGTCGTCGATGAACGCAGCACATCTCGGCCCAATAGCCCGGTAGGAGGGTCGCCGGCAGAATCGAGTGTTCCAGAGGCGCCAACGCCAACAAACACCCAAGTTTGTATTAATTGGGCAGCCGAAACAGAAGGCGATGAAGACATGGAGGCGATGATGACACAAGCCAGCCTCTTTATAGATGATCAGCCCTTTGAAGACGTGAGTGACGGATGAGTTTACACTTACAAGCCTTTCTTCCCTGCATTGGGGCTCAGTGCAAGCAGTTAGTTCCAGGCTTCAAGCAGGTGAGACGAGTGAGAGGTCCGATGGCGAGTGGTGCATGTGAAGGCACGCCCGAGCTGCACCCCAAAGTTATCCTCCCCGGTGAGCCTGTTGGGAGCCTGAACAGCAAACTACCAGTGTGTGGGAAGAAGTGCCCTCTCCTGTGGACCCATGTTGGAAAG
>JAMPIV010013450.1:0-7500 GCA_024509875.1 Oreohelix idahoensis
TGTATAACAGATCGCCACAGAAACCACAACAGCACGTGAATGCTTGGTGCTGGCTTCTTGCAATGGGACCTGCTGCAGTGGTAGCTCAATGTTCGGTAGGGAACGCAAAAGAAAATGATTGCAACAAATAAGAAGAATGCTACCTGTTCGGTGTGCTGCACTTTCAAAAATGTCATAGCGCCCTTCAGCTCTACATCTGATTTAAATAATATTCTTTCATTCATTCATTTTGATAAATTTCAATACTCAAAACTTAGCAACATGATATCTTTCTTATTTATCTGTCTGTAATTTTCTACACTATTTTTTTCATTATTTCTACAGAATTGCACGTCTTCTATTTTCATTTTGCATCATGTGACCCAGTTTTCGAAAATATGATATATAAGAAAATGACATTCGACATGATATACAGAAACTATTTCCCCCGGAAGTTAGCTTCAACAACAACAATAAAATGTAGTTTAGGTAATATAAGACCCGCCCTGCATTATGCAAGATCATTAGAAAATGAGATTTTATGCATGTCGAGGGTAGAATTGCTCCAGTCTACAGTCTCTGGTGTCTTGCATTTGATATGTGTCTTGAATTTCTTCATGTGTCGTGAGGTCAGTTAATCGGGACATTTCTCTGTCTGTCTGTCTGTCTGCCTTCTCCATCTTCCTCCTCCCCCTCTTCTCCTCTTTTCTTCTGTTTCTTCCTCTCCTTCCTCTTCCTATGAGATGAATTTACCAGTTTTTACCAAATTCTCTAAATTTTCTTTTGTCTTATAGCCAGTTTACAAGGCAGTCCTTGCTTTGAAAATGCAAGATAAAAAAATAAATGGAGACCCTAAGCACAAGAGAAGAGAATTGGAGATAGACTTTTAAAAGTACTGTATATAGAAGATATGGCGAGAACTTCAGTGGATGGCATAAGACATGGCTTCTTGGAGAGAACTGACTGAAAGTTTGTCTTTCACAATAAACGTCCGGTGTTTCCTGTGTATCGTTAATTTGTAAAACTGATTCAATACCGTTTTATTTGTTTATATACATATGTATGTATATATATATATATACACACACACATACACACACACACACACACACACACAATAACTGAAGGGTAATGATGATAATTTATCTCTCTCTCTCTCTTCATCTCGTTTATTTTACTGACCTGTTGTTATTAGATACTCAATTATTTAATCTTTTCACGATGATTTTAAAGAACTTTGCGTTTGCGGAGTTACAAAGTGGCAGCTTTCTTATGTTTCTCCGTGAATGTTTTCATTTGATTCTCTGGCTGCCACAGAAAGCTTTTATAGTCTTCTTTATAACAACAACTGTCTCTGGGGGTCAGCGTGGCTCAGAGGTATGGCGTCCGCTTCTAAATCTAATGGTACCGGGTTCGCACCCGGGATAATTGATAGCAATTTTTTTCAGAACCAGTGGTTTCTAAAGAATTCATACACCCCCTGATCTCCTGGGTAGTAAGATCAGATGCCTAGCCTTCTCGGAAGAGGGCGAAAAATAAGAGGTCCCGTGTGCAAGTTGCGCACGTTAAAAATCCATTGGCAGTTGGAAATCGTAAAGAGTAGGCCATACGGCTGCTGCCCTGGACAAATTAAACAAAATGAGAAAACTTTTACACAGCACAATAATATTTATTGAATGTATGATTCATGTATACACACATTGGGATCCTCGCTGGTGCTACAGAGTTGGCGCAGTGTACTGAAATCCTTCTTGTGTGATCTAAGGGAGGAGATCGGAGCACTGATGGAGTTGTCCGTGTGCAATGAAGATGGACCTTAAACCCAATGCCAAACAACAACTCTACTATCACCAATATTCTTTCCATCTGGCTGCCACAGGCAACATTTGTAATCTTCTTTATAACAACATCTTTGCTGCCTCTACTATGATTTCCATCTATTTGAAATCATTGTAAAGGCTTTAAAGTGTAACTGAAATGGTCGTCGTAGTCTGAAACATCACTGAAATACCACGTTTTAAGCTTTTTCCCTAATGGTAGAGTGTCAAATTGTCCAAGCTGTTAGTGGTCTTTCTGGTCGCGGCACAGTTATGGGGTTCCGGGATCAAAACATGATAACGTCGCGCTCAAATCTACCCAAATGGGTACGTGACTCTGCTCTTGAGGAAGACAAATACAGCGGGGAAGAAAACTGGTCATTCCAACTCTTTACAAAAAAAAAAAAAAAAAAAAAAATGGGGCGAATTCTTTAACACTTTATTCCCCCACGGCAATATCAGGTATGGAACTATTTTTACCTTCTTTTTTAAAATGTCCCATAACAGATATTCTCTTGGAAATAAACATGATGTCCATCAAAATTATCACATTGTAAATACACCTGCGACCAATGCCAAGATTTCTGAGAATGTTTCCTGTGATTTCAGCACCTCACCGATCTAGAAATGCCAACATACACCTACTTTTAAGCATTACATCACATTTAGAAGTTAGCTGCAGCGGAACTCCAACAAATAATGGCTGTTGTCTACCTGTATGTACCTGCAGATAATTTCCGCTCAGCTTTGTTTCCTTTCTACATGTACACATATCACTGTCGTAGTTTCTACCGCTTCCGGTTTCACGGAGATGTAAAAATGTCATCGGAAAGAATGTTCATTCTCGATTTCAACTTCATATTCTTTAGGAATTAATGAACGCCAAGTTCACCGCGCATGCCTGACATCCTGTGAATTGTCCGAGAAGCCGATAGAAGCAAGATAGTTCATAATAACATTGTTCGGGATAATAATATTTCCCCTGAAAGTAGATTATACAGCTATTCTAAAACTTATAAGAGAGGAGGTGTTATAAAGGTATTGAACATAAATGGTTATAATAATAATAATAGCCCCTTCAGTCATAAATGTCTATGGGAATGCCCCCCTGAGGTGACAGCCTTCAGCTGCTTATTTTCTTGGTGTTCCTTTCGACGTTTTCTCTTCTCTTCTGCTTGTTGTGTGAGCTTCGTTTCGCCCAATCTGAGGTGGCGCCGCAGATAGCATCCCCACTAGGTGCGATCGACAGATTCAACTTCCCAGGTTCCTGGATTTATGTCCAGTGCCCTCATGTCTCTCTTACACACACATCTTTGAATCACAGCTGCGTTCACCCACCTGTTCTTTAGCCATCTGCCAGTTGTCCTGAGAAGATATCTTTCAGGATGCAACCATCTTCCATGCGGCGGACATGGCCAAGCCAGCGTAGTTAGTATAATTGGTTATAAAATGTATTGATAATCAAGGGTTATTAAGTTATTGATACTGGTGAAAGGTCACAACGGTAGTGCTGATGATGAAGTGTTACTAATATATTGGTGATGATAAAGATGATAAAACTATTGATGAGGATGAGATTTTATAAAGATAATCAAGAGATGAAGGGTTTTAAAGGTGTTGATAATGAAGTGTTAAACTGGTATAAATGATGAGGAAAGTTATAACATTATTGATGATGATGAAGAAGTATAAAGGTAATGAAGAGATGAAGGGTTTTAAAGGTTTTGATAATGAAGGGATATAAAAATACTGATGACAATGAAAAGTTCTAAAGCTGTTGATGATAATGATGATAATAACGGTGAAGAGTTGGAAAGATATTAACGATGAAGGGTTATAAAAGTACTGATGATGCTAAACGGTAAATTATGAGTGGGAATACGACAACAACCCTGACAGAAAAGAGACAAAGGTTGGGGAAGGAGGCCAACACGGGAAAGGAGATGTGCAATCAAGGTCGACGGCTTGGAAACTCCAAGACGCCTTTAATGTACGACATTGCCGTTTCGCAATCGTTGCATTCTATGTGTACACTGTGCTAGTTATGTTTCTATATTTCGCATCTTAGTTTCATGTTTATGGCTGTGGCTGATTAAGGGTAATCCCTAAACATCCCGTGCTTCTTGTGTATTATTTATTTATAAAACTGGATTCAAAAACAGTTTTCATTGTTTTTACTTTCTGAGAAACCAGTAAAATAGCATGTGGGCAAATACATTACAACCTTTTGAAATAGATTAAATAGTACAGTTACAATTGATCTCAATTAATTCCCTCTACCAAAATTCACCATCACAAATTACATGAGCGTCATTTTGGGAGGGTGTGAGAATTAACGGGCGTCATCACCAAAACCGGTAAATATATTTGGTTTCTTTTTAAACAAACATATGCAACTGCCATTTGAGAAGAGAAGGCGGAAAAGACATAATGCCCTAAATCTACATTTGTACTTCTTCTTCGATCCTTAACCACCGACCGTCAAAGCAGTCAGTGGCCATCACGCCTAGTGGCGTCTTGTAGGGCAACAACAAATTGATTCCACTTTGCACGGTCGGTGGCCATCCTTCGTACAGTGCCCCAACTCTGGTTCATTCTTTGCATCTCAGCCTCCACAGTCCTCCGCCAAGTTGTTTTTGGTCGGCCTCTCTTTTGCTTTCCTTCAGGGGTCCAAAGCATAGCTGTTCTTGTGATGGCATCGGGGTCTCTTCTGAGGACATGACCAACCCAGCTCCAGCGTCTGCCAGCTATGATGGTGTGCATGTCCTCTTGCTTGCTACGAGTAAGCAGATCTTGGTTGGTGATGGTATTCGGCCAAAAAAATGCGGTGAATTTTTCTTAGGCATGTTGTGTGAAAAGAGGACAATTTTGACATTTCCTTCTCTGTGACTCTCCAGCATTCCGCACCATAGAGAAGCACAGAAAGCACGCAGCTCTGGTATAATCTTAATTTTGTGCTTGTGCTGTATTGGGAGGACTTCCAGATGTTATTTAGGCTAAAGAAGGCTGTTCTTGCCTTATTCATTCTGATGTTGATGTCTTTGCCTGCCCCACCGTCTGGTGTTACTATGCTTCCTAGGTATGTGAAAGTATCTGTCTGTACCAATTGCTGATTCCTTACTGATATGGGCTCAGGGTTGCTCACATTGAGCGTCATGACCTCAGACTTCTTTAAATTGATGTTCAAGCCCACCTGCTGGCTAAATTTATTAAGTCTATCCGTTTTTTCCTGGATGTGTTGATGTGAATGTGCCAGCAGTGCAATTTGTACATTGAACCTAAAAATGTTGCAAGAATATAATCGCTTTAGTTGATCCAATGAAAATCAATTTCAATGTCACTGTGAAATATTATGAAAATAGCTTTCATCTATCTACTTCTTTATCTACACTTTTCTTGTACCTAGCTTTCACCTACGCCTGTTCGCTAACATAAAACCATTCTAATACTCAGAGATCTGTCTCTTTTTTTATTTAGCACGCATTTTATTGCGTTTCGCTATTTTCTTTGATGTAACTTCACGAGCAGACCTATTAGCTAAACGCTGAGTGGGGTATCTGTAATTTTTAACGCCAGCGATTGAAAATCGTTGGATAGGATCAGATAGCTATCAGGAGGAGATAATTTTGGAACAAAGGGGCAGACAATTTCTATTACCTTCCCCGGAACTGTTCGTTTGAAAGTAATTAAATACGATGAGAATAGCAAGATCAAAGGACGGGCTTCGCTCGATTTCTTTCAATGACCACGTCTGCAGGGGTAAATAGTGTGATTTTACGATCGAAGAAATCTCTCATGGTCTGGTCAATTACGTTACGCCTGACCTAAAGAGAGACCGTTTGCTCGGTGCTCGAATTTGCAGCGGTAATAGTGTGTATATTCCTTTTGATAATAGAATTTGAGCAGAGATTTCCCCGTAGGTGCTAAATCTGGCAGAGAGTCTGGTTTTCGGTGTATAGTGTATATTCCCTTTGATTTCAGATATATAAACCCCAGCATTCTAACTCAATTTATCCAGTACCGCCACAGATTCAGAAGACATCTAGCTACGATTCTAGAATCACTTGTATTAAGTAGAGTTCTTAGTTTTCAGTGGAGATAGTCTGAGTAGTTTGTGGGAAGGTAAATACTATACTAGTAGTTTTGAGTGATTTAAGTGGTAAAATCGTCGATTATATTTCACTAGATTTTCTGTGCAGAGTGATTTACTAGATAGGTCCATCATTTATATTTCTCTAGGTTTTACTGTGTTACAGTGGCTAGGAGAACACATAATAATTTCAAGCTAAACTATTCCAGCTATAAAATAAATTTAATTAATAGCTAGTAACCAGTCAGAGAATATTTTAACCAACTAGTAATGCACGGTTCGTCATGAGTATTGACGAAATATGTATTTATTTCTAATTCATGATGATTAATCTTTTTTTTTAAATGACTATAATTTATTTCACGGGAGTTTTTAAACGATAAGACAAGCTCTAAGCTTGTAGTTTATAATTTAAGTTAAATAACCGAAGTGGATAAATATATTATATTTTACGCGGGTTAAAGATAGGATTGAGAATACTATATTATGGTTAAGTATTTGTATTTTTTCTCCTTTACACAGTATAGGGTCAAACCCTAAACCTTACCAGCGGCTTCCATGTAAATCTGAGAGTAACCATACAAAAGAACAATTTAATTAGTATCTGGGTTTCTTCAAGGTTAAAAACTGTCTGAGGTTGTGTTTACACCGAGAAAGAGACAGAATACCACCCAAAGAACATTAAGAGTGACTTTGTAACTGGGCATATAGATCCAGATTTCTTTGCAAATTTCATTTTCAGTCAGCCCGTTGCGGTGACTTAACAAACATTAACATTTCCCGACGGTTTGACCAGTTGTGGTGTGACTAAGAATTTTATACTGAAGAGAAGTTACCAACCTGACATTTCCTATGTACTGGAAACCTCAAGCTATTGACACTGTGAGCGCTGTTAAATTTCTTACCTGGACAAATTTAATGTGACATAAACAGTTGATCCTAAATAAAACATAACAAAGGGAACGCTCCCCGGAGAATTGAAATTAATATGTCTTTGATGAGCTGGGGTTCCCTTTGCCAAAAATAACACTGGATTTGCTGTGTGTGTGTGTGTGTGTGTGTCCTAAAGATTGTTCCAGAAGATACAACACAAGTATTTAGGTAAGAAAGAATGCTCGTGGCCACGGTCGTCTGAGAAGAGAGAAGGATGAACGAATATTTCATTCATATATATATATATATATATATATATATATATATATATATATATATATATATATATATATATATATATATATATATATATATATATATATAATAATAATAATAATAATAATAAATTTTTTAAGCACCAAACACGGAGCATAAGGCAGAAACCAGTGCTCTCCAGGTTGTTCGTTGTGACGCCACTCCTCTTAGCTCTTGCACATTATTTAGGCCTAACGTTCTTCCTTCTCTTATTATTGTTCTTATATATATATATCTTGTAGAATCCATGTACTCACTTTGTGTACTTGTTATGCAAGTTTTGCTAATGCTGTCCCTTTTCTAGAAGAGATTAACGTATAACTCTGTTCTTTACTGTAGAGGGAAATACTAGACCATAGCGTATAAATCTTTGAATCTTTGGGGTTAATAACTTTCGTCTAACGGGATCTTGTCTCAACAGAGGGA
>JAMPIV010013450.1:10000-170000 GCA_024509875.1 Oreohelix idahoensis
TATATATATATATATATATATATATATATATATATATATATATATATATATATATATATATATATATATATGAGGGAGACTAACAATGCCGAATTTTTAACTGTCTGAGAGACTAATTTCGCTACACTCAATGTGCACAGGTAACAATGATGTTTTCATTTTTATTTGAAACATAAGACTATGTTATATCTTACAATAAATGTCAAAATACCAACTTGTAAGGAGAGTTTTGACGATTCTTCTTAAGAGCTAACCAAAAAGCCTCGGAAACGTACCTTTCATGGGAAGTAATGCAGCAATAATTTTGTGCTGTTGAATTATTTTAATCTACAAAAATCCTTCCTTAAAATTTAATAACTGTACCAATGTGAACGACTGGGATGCATTCAAAATGAAGAGATGTGTATAGTCTTGGGCTGCACGCGAGATACCCCATTGTGATGATGCGGCACATGCTTGGATTGCTGTCAATTAGATCCAGATATACGATGGCCCAGGTAAAAGTGTATATGCGAGTAAACACAGACAAAAGGCATCCCCAGCATAGGAACATAGCTGACATCAAAGGAGCAAGAATAAAGAGGGAGATGTCATGGATGGCGCAGGCAGACGGGACTATTAGTGTCACATACTTTTTGGGTCGCTCTCTTGTCCACTACGGCCGTATTCTGTGACATTTTTTGTACAGACTAATTGAGTGCTTTTCAGTGGTCGGAACTTTTTTCTTTCTCTACTATGTAGCATATGTTTTGTATTTTCAAACATTCTTACACTCCTCTCAGTGTTAAGTCGTCATGTCTGTTTGGTTACCCGTTCCTCCCTGCTGGGAAAGCCGACAATCATGTTGGTTAATCTTGGGTGTGACCAACAGCAGACTACAGATTAAAACTAAAATCGCCCCAGCGACTTTGGTTAAGCATTGATAAGGCGTGCCGAGTGATAAATTACCCGTCTGAGGACAGATTACAGACACGCACTAGTCAGTCGGAAACACCTGAGCGGAAATTTTGTAATAGTCCGGGCAGATGTAAGAAGTTATTTGTAAACATTGCCGAGAGAGGATCGGATGTTTTCATTCCATATATGGGAGACGTGACCTTTTGCATCACGCGCTAAATTTTTCCTACGTGGAAATATTTTGAATTACCCCCCAAAACACGCGTGTTTGAAACGATTGGCGCTCTGCTTAGCATCGTAACAAACAAATGCGGGGGAAAACAGGCAATATGATCTGACATTTTCATGCAAGTCTAGTTCACTGTGAGAATCGCTTGCCAAAACGACCACCAGACTGAGCAATCGTGTGCGAAGGTAGACACCTTTGAAGACCCATATTATATACTCTTGAGTTTTGGCCACTGTTGGACCACTTCTGCATAGCAGGGAAGGAAATTCCGTGACAATTAGACAGGTGGCCACAGTTGAAAATATACTCAAGGGAGAAGAGTGGAGTAAGTCAGAAGAGAGCTGAATGAACTACCAGTAAGTCATCATCAGCCTTGTTAGAGAGCGCAGAACTTGGGCCAATGGTAGAGCAGAGCTGAAAACTGATCAGCTGATAAATGATAATGCTGTGGATGATGCTGCCATTGGGTACACTGATGGGTCTGTAATCTGTGGTAATAAATCAGGGTTGGGCTTCTCTGCTAGAGTAAAGGGCAGAACCGTCGCTGAACATAGCGGGGCTTACATGATATCAACCTCCAGCATGAGAATGGATGTAGAGGTAGCTACTGCTGCTTTAAAGTGGCTGTCTGAAACTTTATTAATCAAAGGCAGTTATAGTAACACACTCACAATCCAAGGTTTGAAAGGTCCAAAATGGATGGCTCCGACATGAATGGAAAACCTCCATAGAAGCATCGAGTCGTCAAAAACTGATATGGATCTACTGCCCTGGTCATGCAGGGGTTTGCGGCAATGAAAGAGCTGACGGACTAGCTTCAAGAGCACCTATAGAAAGTGCACTGGACATGGATAAGAGATAAATACTGAGGGCGATTCATGATGGCCTATTAGAGAATGACACTGCAATCGATGAATCATCAAGGCTAAGACTGCTGGAATTTGGCATCAAACGTAAAGCCAGCAGGGATGGACGTATGAGAGGACGCATTCGGCGTGTATACAATCAGTGCACAGTAGGAACAATTAGCATTCATACCCTTTGACTTTTGCTGAGGGAGACTGAACACCTATGGGTTTGCCCGGAGTGAAATACGTCGATTCTGATCAACAATAACAATAACTGTACCGAATGTGTCAGCGATATCAGTAATAAATAATATAATACACCATGCTAATGTGCCATTAAGTAACCTTTACTTACAGTGGCGTAGTGTAAAGGGTCCTGTGCACTAATTAAGTGGCATTGATCTTATATAATGGGCTTCGTAACCATAATTAATATGAAGTAAATATGTGTTTAAAAAAATTATAATATTTAGTTAATAATTACGATTAGTTTAAAAAAAATATTATTTTTAACCTTATAAATAGAACCAAATAATTTGTGATACCATCTGTCGCGCAGTTATTCCGGGCAGGACATCAATTGTTGCACCGCTATGAGTATGATGGGGACGGCCTACGGAATATTATGAAGAAGGTCTCCAGAAATTGGCTGGTTAAGAAAAGAAAGAGACTTAAGGACGAGAAGAAGAGAAGGCGAATGTTCTCCAATAGATAGTGATATTTAATGAATCACGAAGAGTGGAATTCAGGATCCATGCGACATTAACTTCTTCCACATGATCTCGATAAAAAAGAGCCCCCGACCTCCCAAATGAAGTATATTGCCTATATGTACATACTTAACACAGCCAACACGAGTGATACAGTTAAATAACGAATTAACAATCAATACGGTCATGTATTTATTTGTTAAATACATAAACTTAAAGGGTTAGTAGAATGTAAAAAAACGGATGATTGTGAAAGACAATTCACACATGAAAGGTACACATGTAGTAAATTAAATATGATAGGGCAACTATGTAAAAAATGAAATGATGATGGGATGTGCCAAGTGTTCCAACACTGGTGACAAATCTACATAGTCCGCAATATTTACAAATTTCATTCACTGTTTATACAAAGGTATGTACCGATTGTCCAATGTAGAAGTCTTTTTCCCCGTATAGGTTATCTCAAAGATGAGTACTTATTGCTTTTAATATCGCACGTGTAGTAGTGAGAAACGTGTAACATGTAATGTCCATCACCGCTTATAAATCTCTCTAGCGTAGAGCAACTGTTGACATTTGTCTTTGGAAATTGACTGCTGCCTGATCTTGAAGGAGGCACTGGATTGATTTGAATTCTTCACGAAATGATCTTCTGGTACACGTAGGTTTCGTGCAATGAACCTTGATTGAATGAATTTACACCGTGCAATAGAAACATTGCAGAATTCCTTTCCCTTCACGAATTTAATAAAAAAAAAAAAGACTATTTTAATTAACTCCACTGGAATGAAATTATAATCCACTCTGGAATTAAATTATAGAACATGCTACGTTCTAGGACTTCTATTTATGCTCCGCGAATGTTGTAAAACTTACTAAATTCAGTTGTGGGTCACGTTATATTTTCCATTTGCCCATGTGTGACAATTTTTAGGCGGCTCCTATAGATCCACATCTGATCCAGTAACTCGCCTTCCACCTTCCCATGCCACATCTGAGCGCTTGCTCGCAAGTACAGACCCTGTCAAACTTTGAAAAGGGGATGGGCTCTCGTAGCAAGATCTTCGACTAATTGCTTGATGTCAGGTGATAAGAAAAACAGTGGCTTGTGATTGGTCGTCTAATAAAGAAATTATCTACCTCTTTGTCATAGAGTTATATCTCTTTTGTGGTGGATTTAGATGTTATGACGTGTTGTTGTTATGTATTTCTATTGTACTGAATGAGATCAGCTGTGAAGGCCCCTGAATCTAACAATTATTAGGGTGAGTTTTTAGAGTGCCTTTCTGCTACCACCTTATGATCTCATTCAGACTTATTCTTGACTAGTATGTCTGATAGCTACGTATAATGTCTAGGTCAATGTAAGGTGTGTTGTAATAATATGACAACAAATACAACTAAGAACTCTATGAAAAGTATTTAACAACGCCCAGAGTTAAGTTTAAATGTGAATTAATTTTTTACAATTTATTGTTCCAGTATCACAATTTTGTGTATACTGGAATTGAAATTCAAAATGATCAATCAAAATATTTATATCAAAATGATTCAATTTATAACTGTATATATTATTGTTCACAAATTTAATTACATGTGTCAATCTGGGACAATGTCACTGTACTATAGCTCCTATGAATGGGTACTGTTAGGAAGAACGTCTAAGTTCATCACAATCTGAATATTTATTAAACACTTGGGAAATGAGAGCAATTTTTGGGTTGATATATCAAATGCCTGCAGACACTGGCTTAACTTTGTGGCTTCTGATGTGCAGGATGAAGTATAGTCACCCCACCAGCTTCCACTAATAAGTCAGGCCTCTGATCTTAAAATACAGGGAGGCACACAGTTGATTCTGCCTCACTTCTTTATTACACAGAAGAATATTCAGATCTCTGTTGACCTGGGCTCACTTCGATTCAATGATGGCACCCGCATCAGAGAAATATTAAACACTAATAGTTTGAATTGAGATAATATGGTCAACTCCAGATCTCTTGCTGGTGCAGAACAGCTAAGCCAAGACAGTACATTTATCTTGCTTTTAAACAACTTTAGTGTCGAAAATCTCTATCATAAGTGGCCCCGAATACTACTATCCATTAGTTTTATTCTTCCCTTAGTATATTAGGCTACAGCCAATCAGGTACCTTTTGGCTTTTAGCGTCCTTATATTCAAACTCGAACTAAATTTTCAAATCTAGGACTAACTTCCCCCTTATCCCCACCACAAGGCAAACTGAGAAAGGTTCAAGTCTGTTCGTCCATCTGTCTTCGTCAATATCTCGGTTAATTCCTAACAGTTTATAATTCTGACCAATAATTAGTGATCCTGTTGTTACCTGTCACACAGTGATTAAATTTTTATTCTTGTATTCATTATATTCAATATTATCGTTTTTATTCTTCATTTCCTCAACTAACATATTTTGCTATCTTGCCAATTCAAATTTGTAAACACTAACTCGTAGTACCACCAACTATGCTCCTTCCCTTCCCCGTTCCATACTATATTTTTTTCAAAATATTCCACGTTAATCGTAATTTTTTTCTTTTCTTTAAACTGCCGTTCTCATTCATTACGAGACAACGCTTGTAGTAATACGTCACAAAAGCAACAAAGTGCTGTCTGTACGCTACATTAGCCCCACTTTTACCGATATCGGCTTGCACTATCGTCTGCTCGGCTCGTGACGACCAAGCAGAACCAAACGCGTGTCGAAGTGTAGCACTTTCTCTCTCCATCTTATGCTTCCTTTTATTCTTTCACCGTTTCTGTCTTACTATCTTCTCGAAAACTAGGCTTGGTTTTGTGTCAAAATATGTTACGTTAGTGTCCCAAGGTCGAGGCATAAAATCTTAGCACTGACTTGCGGCGTAGGAGATAACGTTCTCCATAACTTCGCTATTTTATTTCTAGGTTATTTTTTTGAATTTATAAAAGTGGTTACTAGTCTTACAATTTGGGGGAAATTTGGCGAGATATATGTGAGCGTGTTGTACATACAGATTGTATTTTACGACATCTTTGCAGTCCCGAGTTGTCTTCCCTTTCCAGATTGTCTAGTGTTCAGTCTTCTGTCTCATTGTTGTTGTTTCGGGGTTCCCTTTATTGTCTCGGAGCGCAAACTAATCAAAGAAGCTTAGCCGCCAGTCAAAAGTAGGCGTTCTTGTGACAAGATATACTCTGCATATCTATTCCATATGGTTTAGTCTCGCACGTCCTTTGTTTTCAATCACTCCAGCGGACATGCTATTGTGGCCAAATGTGGCGACGCAAGTTTTTTTTTTTAACAGGAGATTATGTTAACACACGAATCCTCATATCGCCAGTGTTGCAATAGTCTACGAGGGACAATAGTGTCCAACGAGACCAGGCGGAATGGACGATAGAGTTACAGATTTGCGCCAAGACGGGAAATACTAAAGATACAATTACGTGCAAGGTGTGATTAGGAATGAAAGAATAATGATAGAACAAAGAAATAAAATGAGACCGATGATGAAAAAAAGTAAAAGACGGCGAAATAACAGGACCACTTGTGGCAGAGATATTATGATTAATAGATTTCAGATATCTATTCTTTTTTCTACACTTGTCTTTTACCTTTCTTTCGCTCCTTTACGTTTCTTTCGCATACGCTAGATTGTGAGCAATTCAAACCTTTGTCATTTCCTTTCTAATTTAGCAACGCATTTTATTGCGGTTAGCTAAGTTCTTTGATGAGAGATCGAATCGTATTAATTCGTTCTCGACAGGGATAATAATGAAGACCATTGTCTATCACTTTTCCCTGATCTGTTCGCCTATAAGTTAATTATTCACGGTGAAAGATTTGAGTTCAAAGACGAGCTCGCTTATATTGCGTTTATGACCATAGTCTGCAGGCAGAAATAGTGTGAATTCTTGAGCGAAGAAAATCTCGCATGGTCTGGTAAATCATGTTACACAAGATCTAAGAGAGACTGTTCGCTCGATTTGCCTGAGTCTATTTCGGTTTCAGTGTGAAGAATTCGTTTGATTCTCAGAATTAGAAGGAAATATGTAAATCTGGACGTAGGTGCTAAATGTATTAAGTCTGGGCTAATTTCTTTCTTTCCTACATTTAAACCCCAGCAGTTTAGACTTCATTCATTCAGTACTCCTCAGTTTCAGAAGACAGATCGCTTCGTTCTAGAATACCTTGTAGAGTGAGGTTCTTAGTTTCTCGACATCTAGCCGAGTTCTAGAATACCTGTATAAGTGAAGTTCTCAGTTTCGTGGAGATAGCCTGTAGTTCTGTTTTGGAGGTAATAATATAGTGACTAGTATTGTCGAGTGATTAATTGTTAGTTCGAATTATATCTTCACTAGATTTTTGTGCAGAGTGTTTTGCCAGTTAGGCTAGTCATTTGATAATTCTCTAAGTTTTACTGTGTTACAGTGGATAGAATAAATTATAATTTCTAGCTAAAAATCTCATTCAGCTATAAATAAATTTAATTAAATTGCTAGTAACCAGTCAGAGAATATATTTAACTATCTAAGTAATGCACTGATACATCATGAGTGTTGACGAAATATTTATTTATTTCTAATTCATGGTGATTGATTTGTTTTAATGACTAGAGTTTATGTCACGGGAGTTTTAAACGATGAGACAAGCTCTAAGCTTATAGTTTCTGATTTAAGTTAAATAACCGAAGTGAATATTATATTTTACGCGAGGGTAGGATAGGATCTGTGTATAATATTATGATTAAGTTTCTTTATGTTTCTTTTTCTTTTATACAGTATATGGGTCAAGCCAAAATCTACCAGCGGTTTCAGTATATATGAGAATAACCTAGAAGAAACATTGTTGTACTTAAATACGTGGGTTTACAAGTTAAAACCTGTCTGGCATTGTGTTTGCCTCCAGAAAGGGACAGAGTACCCATCCCACGAACTTTAAGACTAAATGCAGTAACTGAGCCTATCGAGCCAGATTATAATTCTTCCCTAAATATCATGCACATTCAGCCCCTGTGGCGAGAAAAATTACAAACAGTAACATTTCCGACGTTTGACCAATTGTGGTGTGACCAATAATTATATATTGAGAGACGTTACCAAACAGTCATTTCCTAAATACTGGAAACCTCGAGATTCTGACATTGTGAGCCCATTTAAAATTTCTTACCTGAACTGATTCAAGTAACATAAACAGTAATCCTAAAATATAGATATAAAGTGAACGCTCCCCGGGACATTGGATGAAACCTGTATCTGCAGAGCTGGGGTTCTCTTTATCAAAAAGAACACGGATTCACGGTGTGTGTATCCTAATGTTTGCGCATGAAGGTGCAAGACATCAAGTTTGTAGGTAAGAAAGAATGTCAGTGGCCACTGGTGAATGAACAGAGAGAAAGTAGGACTAAGTGATTCCCTCATGGTATAATTTATGCACCCACTTTGTGTTTTTCTTTATGCAATTTTGTTGCTAATGATGTTTTCCTCTTCGAAGAGATTAATATATCAACTCTGTTCTTAACTGTAGAGGGAAATCCTAGACCATAGCGTATAAATCTGTGACACTTTGGTGGCTATGACTTTTCTGCTAACGGGATCGTGGGCTCAACAGAGGGGACAGAATTACACCTACGGGTCTATTCTTTTAGTAATTCATTAACTTATGTGTATGTTTATTTATATGTGATCGATATTCAAATTTATGCTTGTGGTGAATTTTCTTACGACGAATAAAACTTACATAAACTTATTCAAGTGTGTCTGTCAGCTCGTCCCAAAATATCTATATTCCATTGTTATAGCTTTCACGTCTGTGCGTCTAACTGTCGTCACTTATGTGTGTGTGTATATGTGAGTGGTATATATATTACTATGCATATTCTAGTAGACTGTCTGACTAATCTAGATCTCCCACTAACCACTTCTTTTTGAGCCCATTCGGTGATGGGGCCCAGGCTCCCGAGACGTGCCCTGCCTACCCCGGTGGTAGTTACGTCTCTGGTCACTTACACCTGAATTTTGTAAGTTCACCCGTGTATCTCATAGTTTTTGCGTCTTTATTATGAGAAACGCGACTTTGAGTGCCATATTTTTGTACGCTTACGCTTTTTTTCGCACATTATCCTCAGAAGCAACTACTTATTCATGTATTCAATAGAAAGAAACCCTATATCAAAATGTAAATTAAAACATAAATATATAAAGCACTAAAAATGAAATTAATACATAGGAACTCTTGACAATAATTAAAACACTTCTTTATGCAGGTCATTAAACACTCTTACTTAATGTAAATTGTGTTTGTTACATCATGGCCCATGTGTTACAACTTGGCCCACATCATGTTACTTGTACAGTTCATTTCACTCATGGGGCCCACTAAAATATGGGTGTACAAGTACAATAACCACTTGACATATAATTATTAAGGAACGTCACTAGGCGTGATGGCCACTGACTACTTTGTCAGCCAGGGGCTAATGATCCAAGAAGAAAAAGCAGAAGAATAAACAAAAACATTCACTCATCCGACAAAATGTAAACACAAATGTACAAAAGCCGCTGGGTAAACACTTAATAAACAGTAATACAACAAAAACTAAACGGCTATACCATATTATAAATGCAGTTAATTAGAATTGTGTTAATATTTTATTTCAAGAGCTATATCAACTTACCTAGAACGTGTTACTTTGCGCCTTACCCTGCCCTACCTGCCTGAGGTGTGCTTGTCTTTCTGCAAGTGATGTAGATAACTTCGTTTAACGAGTGTCAGCGTCCGTTTTAATTATCAGGGAACATTAATTCTCGTCTTTTACCGCCAGGAAATCCCCCCTTCCCCCCCTTTCCACCAAATAAAGTTTATCACCTAGAGGTTTTCAATCTGTGAGTTGCGGCTCCCAGGGGCGTCGCGGCCCTCGACTAAGGGCATCGCGGTGGCTTGGGAAAAGTGTTGGGCTCGATATTATGAGCCAAGGTCCATCAATAAATATAGATGAAGAAGCAAGCTCATCTTTCTCATTGACTTTGTAACAAGTATAATGTGTCATAAAACTGTAAGTTGATTAAATTAATTTAGTTTTTCATTTACAAAATAAATAGTCTTATTTATTTTGTGTCCGACACTTAACTTATTTACCCCTCACAATTGGTATCAGATGTAAAATGTGCACATTCAGAAGTCATTAATAGCTTTTTGGGTACAATTGCTTATATATAATATATAGTATAGAGAGGAGCCGCGGTGATTTATGCACAGGTCAAGGGAGCCGCGGACCAAAAAAGTTTCAAAACCTCTGAATTACATTTTAACTCTGTTGAAACCTTTTCTTGTTCAGATTTCAGACAGGTCACTATGTGTGTTTTGTTGACTGTTGACCTCTTTTAAAAAATGGCAAAGAAACAGAAAATATGCTTTTTTTCATTGGATATGTTCTTCTTCATCAACGCTACTCTTCTTACTAAGTCAAAGTTCCTTCCCCTTCTAGACTGACAAGCTTTCAGGGACAATAAAAAAGATCAGAGGGTCCAAAATGAAAAGTAACAACCCCAGACCTAAGGGTATTTTATGTTTGGACATGCGCCCTAATATAACCGACTAGGGCATAACGTAGAACTCCATTGAACCTTGGGGATCGTCAACGTTGAACTGGACGCGCCTCGCCAAAACGAGGCAAAACTTTGTTAAAAAAAAAAAAATTAAAAGTTTCTCTATCGAAGGTATGTATCATACAGTATATTACATTACCGGAAGAAGCTCTTCAAGATGGAGGTTAAGAACCAACCAAATCAGGAAATGTGATTGCATGGAATAGAAGGATTGAGAAGCTACTGCAAGGTCACCAATGTGGAACTGATAACAAGAACCGGACAAGTGCTACTGGAACAAGTGATGAGAAGAAGGCGCTGGAAATGAATAGGACAACAATTAAGGAAACCTGCTGAAAGCATGTCAAGACAGTCCGTGTTCTGGAATCGCCCGGGTAAGATTAGCAGATCGTCATCACACTTCATCTCCCCAAGGAGCATAGGCCTTCTACAAACTAATGCTAAGTTTTCCTGTCCCGTACCATCAGCTCAAGGTCTTCGTCATCTCTTGTATGCCTGTTCTTCCTCGTGTGTTAGTCTGTCTCTAACTCTAGCACCCTGGGGATTCTAGATCACAACTCTCCGGCAATGCTATCAACAGGTCTCCTTAATGTGATGGAGATGACTCCAGCGTACTTCTTCTTCTTCTTCCGTCCTTAGCCAACGACCGGCAAAGCAGTCAGTGGCCATTACGCCTAGTGGCGTCTTAAGGGCAACAGCGAATAGATTTTCTCTGCCGTTGTTCCCATCACGCCTAATGGCGTCTTTAGGGCCGTTGTTTCCGTAATCAAAGTGACTGGCAAACGGGTGATCAGCCCGTTGGGACTCCAGCGTACAGGTCTCCTTAATGTGATGGAGATGACTCCAGCGTCTCCTTCTCAACCCTTGTTCCAGTGACATTTGTCTGGTTCAGGTAAACAGTGGTAGACCGATAAAAACCTGGAGAAAAGAACTGGTGACAGAAATGGAAATCATGAGGAAGAAATGAAAAGAACTTGAACAGATGGCACGTGACAGGAGGACATGACAAATGTTTGTTGATACCCTATGCTCATTGGAGAACTGAAGGACAAAGAGGAAACACTGTAACCTACCACGCAATCGTAAGAGGCGACTAAGGCGGGTTGGGCGTGGGATACTCTAGAAGACACTTCAAGCCATTAAAAAATATTTTTTCACAAACCATTTAAAAAGAAAAATCAAGGAAGCTTATACATATTTCTGTCAAATGGAAGTAATTGATCAATGACTAAAAGGTTAAACAAACTTGTTTCACCATCAATCACCCCAAGCAGAAGTAGAACGGATGGAGATTGCTATGCTTTTTTAGAACACTTCCATTTCAGCAGACGTGACCCACACTTTTCTTTTTTATTTGAGGTTGACTGACGCCTTGCTGAATGGCGTATCGATGACACGTGATCTATGGATTATGGATTGGTATTTCCAAAACGACGGGATTAGGCTTCCGCTGTTGTGAATTGATCTGTGCTCTAGAAATACAAGAACCACTCAAGCGTGCAGGAAATTGTCAGATTTACTTTTCAGTGAAAAAAAAAAAAAAAAAAACTCTAGGCAGGGGACTGTATTCCTATAGCTGAATGAATGTGATGTCATTGATCTTAAATGGTGACTCAGTTAATTACTGTGACCTCTAAGTCTCATTTATTCATTGACTGTTGCTGACTCATTAACTGACAGGCATATTAGCTGACTGATTTCATTGTTCATCTTTTGACTCATTCTTTCAAAGTTATAACGACTCATTTTGACACTGCTTGTGCGTCTACTCTTTTTTCTTTTTTTCCTTTTTTTCTGTCTGCCTGTCTGTCTGTTTGTCAGTCAGTCTGTCTTGTCTGTAAGTCCATCCGTCCCTCTGTAATTATTTCTTTCTTTCTTTCTATATACAATTCTTCTTACTAGACGTCTTGCTGTCTTTCTCTTCCCCTTTTAATTCCTTTTTTCAGTCTTTCTTTCTGTCCACCCTTCCAACTATATATTTTGTTTTGACATTTGTTTGATCTTTGTATTCTTTTTCTGTGTGTCTGCTTTTCTATTTGTTTTTTTTTTCTTCTGTGTCTGTCTTTCGGTCTTTTCACTTTATCTGTCGCATTGACTGTATTTCTGTTTCTGTCGGGCTGTCTGTCCCACGACTAATGTTGTAACAGTTTCGTTCGGAATTGGCACACACAACTCTCCAACTCTCTGCTCAGTGCTTGTTAGCATAGACTCGAACACAATTATCTCATGACGAGTACTCAGACAAGTTGCCAACACCTATCGTCTTCTTCTTATTTAAATACCATGCCCGGTGGCGTATGTGACCAAGTATCTCCACAGCTTCCTGTCTCCAGTATTGTGTATCAATTATGTTGGTGTTCTCTTTCCATGCCATAATGTCAGACTGGCCTGTATCTTCTCCCTTTGTCGTCCTCTGTCGGTTTCACCCTCAATCTTTCCTGGTATCATAATATATTCCAGGTGTCATCTTGTCATAACAAGTTTTCCACAGCACCCATATAACGCGACAAAACATTAAATGTTTATTCAAGCATACATAATGCTACATAAGGTACATTCGTATAACATACAACTAAATGCCTCGCATATGTTACTCCTAAATAATTCATGATTCAGTCAAATATAACAGGAGATAAAAGATTTAATTACACTTCTGGTAGCTATATAGTTATAAAATATGTCAAAGTTGTAGTAGGGCACAACAGGGTGCGGAGTTATCAGATAATTACACCTGCAACATCTCGCATACCCATTTAAAATCGTTTTAACCGAAGATGAACGGCGATCTACGATATGGCACATTATTAGATGGTTTGGTTGTAGTTAGTTTTACTCACGTCTGTATATTCATCAACCTCATCAGCTGCCACCTCCACAACGAAGAGCTTCTTCAATGGATCTCTAACACTTCTGCCTCTTGTCTTGATGGTGCACTCTGATAGACTCTTTTCTGTCCATCTCTTGATGTTATCTTCCCACTTATAGCTTTGTATTCATTTTGCACGTTTGCCGTTAACTCTTCCTTCTGTTATAGTCTTCAGTAAGGTGTTATGTTTTTTTTTACAAAGAAAACATATGTTAGCTATCTAATTTTGATCTCCTTAATTAATTCTCTTTTCATTCCTAGGTTTTCTATGACTTCGTTATTTGTTTTTTTGTATTTTATTCCTTGAGATGTGTCTCATTCTTATATTTATCCACATCTTAAAGGTCTCAATTCTTTCTTCCAACTGCTTGTTCATTGTCCATGTCTGTACCCGGTGTTTCTGTAAATTAAACGATATAATACACACTTTTTTGGTGTTTAAATAAGACTTGCTCCACTTTAAAATAGTCATTTAAATTTACAATAATTTAATAACTAAAATGTCTCGTGTAGATCCAAGTGAGTCTCTGATGAGACACATATATGACTGGAGAGATTGTGTTCATTGTGCTCTCTATATCATGAATTACGTTTGTTAATAGGAATATCTTCATCATAAGAATGATTGTTTTTGTTGGTTTGGTTTTGAGGACCATGTTGATTGCACACAGACAACTCCATCAGTGCTCCGATCTCCTCCATTAGATCACACAAGGAGGATCTCAGCACGGCGCGCGAACTCCGTAGCACCAGCAAGGATCCCAATGTGTGAATAAAGGAATCACACATTTTATAAATATTTTTGTGGTGGGTAGGTTTCCTAATTTTTACAGTTTGCCAGGGCAGTGGCCGCATGGCCTCCTCTTTACGATTTCCAACTGTCGAGGGATTTTTAACCTGCGCGACTTGCACACGGGACTTTCTGTTGTTTCCACCCTTAAACGAGAAGGCTAGGCATCCGATCTCACTACCCATGAGATCAAAGGGGAGGGGGGGGGGGGGGGAGAATGTGACATCATCAGGAACCACTGGTTCTGAAAAAAATGTCAATAATTTATTTTGCCTGTACTGGGAGCTAAACCGGTACCTTTAGAACGCCATACCTCTTTGCCACTCAGACTCTTATTATTCGCATTATTTATATCATTATCCCACAAGAATGAACGCTACACAAATAACAGAGAACTTGCGCTGCTGATGTCTCCGTTAATTGGTTCAAAAACCTTCACATCACAAGGTCAATAGGTTAAATTCATGCGAAGTAAAACAGTCACGTGCTATCTACTCAATGTATTCCACGTCGTTTTCATCCCTTTTATTTTTATTCCAGATTCTCCTCTTTATGTGGTTGTCGGTCTCTCTCGACATACCTTACCCCGTGGGTTACAGAATCAGGAATACCTTTTTCTACTAAGAGCTTAGGCCTTCATTTTTACTTGATGTCACTTATGTATCAACTATTTCCTGCAACTCCTTTTTAATTTATGCTAATAATTTATGCGTTTCTCAAGTTGTTTCTATATTATGTTCCTCCATGGATCTCATAATTTTACTGCACAGATTGAACAGATCCATTAATGTGGAGCTGATGACAAGAAGCATACAAGTGCCAGTGGAACAATAGATGGGAAGAAGAGGCTGGCAATGGATAGGACACACAATGAGGAAACCTGTTGATATAAATACAAGGCAGTTCATGTTCCGGAATCCTCAGGGAAAGAGTGGCAGAGGTCGAGACATATGTAGAAGATAGCTGGAGACAGAAGTGAACATGATGAGGAAGACGTGGAATGAACTTGAGCTGATGGCACGTGACAGGAGAACTTGACACGTGACAGGAGGACTTGGTACATTTTTGTTGAAGTCCAATCGTCCTTGGGGAGTTAAAGGGTATTGATTGATTGATTGATTGAACAGATCCAGTGAAAGCCAATATCCCTGTCTAACACCCTTTTTTGCCTGCTGAAACGTTCTTGTTTGGCTGTGAATTCGTATAGCTCCTGTTTGTTGCAAGTACTTGTTGTTTATTATTCTCAGGTCTTTACCATCGATATATACGCTTTCTAAGGTTTTGATAATGTGTCACGTTGTCAAATGCCTTAGTGTCGTCTACAAAGTACAAGTATGTCCATAGATACGTTTTTAACTTATTTATCGCTTTTTGTTATTTTCTTATAATTTACATGTGTCTTTACTTCAATTTCTGGTTTTATTCTACTTCTCATTCTTCTCATGATATGTTTTACAATACTTTGGCCATATGACCCCTGAGACTAATCGTGAAGTGTTCTTCGAAATAATATGAAAGCACTTTATGCAACAACTCTTTATCAAAGGTAGTTAGAAAGAGAGTTCTTCTATCTTATATAAAATCAATCCAGACATACGCTAGGAGTCATGGACAATTAGTAAAGAACTAGGAGCAACAATAGAGGTGACAGAGATGTGGCTTTCAAAATAATGTTAAAAATACCATCGGCAGCTAAAATAAGTCATCTTGTCCTGATAGAAGTCGGTGCGGAAAAGAAGTTTATTCCTCACGTTAGAAGGAAGCACTACACTTACTTTAGGCATGTTATGACAAGATGACACCTGGAATATATTATGATACCGGGAAAAATTGAGGACGAAACCGACAGAGGACGACAAAGGGAGAAGATACAGGACAGTCTGACATTATGGCATGGAAAGAGATTCCCAACATAATTGATACACAATACTAGAGACAGGAAGCTGTGGAGATACATGGTCACATACGCCACCGGGCATGGTATTTGAATAAGAAGAAGACGATAGGTGTTGGCAACTTGTCTGAGTACTCGTCATGAGATAATTGTGTTCGAGTCTATGCTAACAAGCAATGAGCAGAGAGTTGGAGAGTTGTGTGTGCCAATTCCTAAATGTAATTTTTTTTATTCATACATAATGTTTTCTAGCCTATTTTTGAACGAAATTGAATCTAGTGAGCAGATTATAACGTTAATTATCCTCATTCATTGTAAATGTATATAAGCTTTTCTTCATGAGGCGTATAATAAGTGATGGTTATAATTGCACATATGTGGTGGTTTTAGATGTTATGAATGTTGGTGTTATTTTTATAGTGTAACTGAGTGAGGTCAAGCTGTGAAGGCTCCTGAGTATGACAATTGATGAGGTGTGTTCTCAGGATACCTTTCTGCTACCACCCTAATATCTCACTCAGACTTATTTTAGACTAGTATGTCTGATAGCTACGTCTAATGTCTAGGGTAATGAATTTGTGGTGTGATGGTAACCCAATACTCAAGACACTCACAAATATTAAGTTCTATGATAAACTCGACTAACACTGTGTTTTAAGTTTGGTATTAGAAAATCTTTTTTACAATTTTCTTAGTCCTGAACCTAATATTCTTTTGGTCAGGACTGTCAAATCAAATGAAGTCCGTATATATATATATATATATATATATATATATATATATATATATATATATATATATATATATATATATATATATATATATATATATATATATATATATATATATATATATACTTACTTACTTACTTACTTAGTCGTTCCCCTTTTACCGTGAGGTGTAGAGGTTTGGAAGAGAGAGCGCCAGACTATTCTATCGGCTGTCTTCCTCCTGGCCTGGTTCCATTCTAGTCCTCGGTCCTTCAAAGATTGTCTAATGTTGTCCTCCCAGCGGACCCTGGGTCGTCCTCGGGGTCTGGATCCTTGGCTCTTTGTTTCCCATGCTTGTCGTGGTAGCCGATCTTCTCCCATTCTGCAGACATGGCCAAACCATCTTAGTTGGGACTGTTCTACTTGGGTCTGTAGGGGGTGGCATTTTAGGCCTTGACGTATCGTCTGGTTGCGTACCATTATATATATATATATATATATATATATATATATATATATATATATATATATATATATATATATACATATATATATATATATATATATATATATATATATATATATATATATATATATATATATATATATATATATATATATATATATATATATATATTCAATTCAATCAAACAAAAAGGACAAACTGTCCAAGCACATTCTTTAAAATCGAATAATGATGTTACTAAACTTATATTAATTCTTAATTTGTACTGGATGGCGGGTCGGGGTGTTCACATCATACCCGGTCTGTCTTCCTAAAGTTTCTTTTTACTTTATACATGTTTATTGGTGGAAAAGTCTTTATTAATAATACAGTTCAGTTATTATCTGGTGGAATAGTTGATGAATTTTCCTCGGACCATGTTTGTTGTACTTATCTGGCCCTTGAAGATAGAAGATAATTGTCTTTCCGGCCAACGGCCACTGTTGTACTGGTCCAAAAGTGATATGGTAGACAGCGTGTACACCTATCACTACTGGAATACACAGTCTTCTCAAATTCTTCACTCAGAAATCTGGCACTGGGCTAGTGCCAGACAAAAACCCTGTAACATGAAATTATGTTCTGTCTTAACATAATATCTAATCCACCAATTTTTCAAACACTAATATATAATATATTTAAAATAACAGACATGGGTCAGCTCTATCTGACCAACCCAGCTCATCCGCATAAATGATGTAACAAGTAGTACCAGTTTCACATTCCTCTCCCCTAATGGCTGCAACACCTCTGCCATTCTCAATGATCTTTTTCTATTAAATGTGATAGGTGAGATGATCCATGGTGACAACAAATAAAATATTTTAGTTCCACATCTCTTGTAGCTTGTTATATGATGGATCAATCTCTAGGCCCTGCAGAAGTCGGCTAGGGACCTAGTCTATGTACTTACAGACGTAATATTTGTCATATGGCAGTATCTCACACTCACATTTTTAAATAAAATATTAATAATTTCTGTCTTACCATAAATTCAATGAAAACACACAGGTACGTTGAATTGGCACAACTTCAGACGTGCCACTGGCTGGACTATGACGCCTTTTTATTTTACTTTAATATATATTTAATAAGGCAAGTCACACTTCACAGACTTTCAATCGTTCTGTTCGATGGACAGTAATAATTCAAATGGCGTCGAGCCTTCAACTTTTTTTCTCAATATTAGCTAAGCTGGCCAATGGGATCGGACGATTCCCAATTCTGACTTCAATTTGAAAATAAAGCCAAAATTACAGCCCAATTTTGGGGTACCTCTGTCTGTCGGTCCGTCCCGATCTTGGCGTTAGTTAAAAATAGACTTGCTTTTTGGCCTAATACATTTGCCTCTCACTTACTCCTAGATTTCCCCCTTTGGACTTTGACCCTCCCTCTTCTGCTTCTTTTCAACACCGCGTGCAAAAAATTGTCACCGATAGTGAATGCAAAAACGAGGGTCTGCTTGTCAGTCTGTACGAACCAATATAGTATTTTGTCAATATCTCTACTATTAATTGGGCGTTTTTGGAGAATAAAACATATTATTAATCAGAAGATCACATTCTATCAAACCAACTAAGTTTTATGGTCTTAATCCTAGTAATTATGAATTCCATATATTTTCCATATTATTTTGGTAATTTCTACTTTTATATAAATCCACCATCTTGCCCCCTCTTTTCCGTTGTTCAAACCGAAACAACAAGCTGGTTACGTCAGAAAATTATGCTACTTAGCAGACACAGCGCTGTGTGTGTGGTTATATATGTCAAACTGCGTGCCGATAGAACTAACAAGTATTGGCTTTTCGTTGTATTTTTAAATCTGCCGCTAGCGATATCGCTTGCTCGCTGACAATTTTGTGGTTCAAACCAACACGTGCCAACAGTTTAATTTTTCCGTCTCTCTCTCTCTTTCGCATTCCTTCTGGACGAATAAACCTTTCGTCTCAAAATGTTATAAATAGTTTTCCAAGGCATTAGAAAACGATAGTACTAGTTATGCTGCCAAAATCCATACGATTGCTGGCGTGGGCGAAAACGAAACGTTACAACTTCACCATTATTATCCTTACATTACTTTGACTTATAAATACTACAAATGTTATAGGTGTATCAATGTAACTCACAACACATGCTTCTGATGCAAGTTCAAGAACAGTGATACACATAGATCAAATTTGCTACTTAGGCCTTGTGAATACTCTGATTTTCGTCAAAGGGATGCCTACTCAAGAAGTCCGCACCTACATTTTGCGACCCGGGAATGTATTCAATAGTGAATGAATAAGGCTGTATGAGCAACGACCATCGAAATAACCGAGCATTTTCATGCTTGGTCTGTGACAAAAATAAGAGGGGTTGATGATCTGTTTGGACCACAAATGGTGTACCATAGAGATAGATCTGGAACTTTTTTATAGCCCAGATCAAAGCTAAACATTCTTTTTCGCTTGTTGAATAGTTTTGTTCCGCTTTGTTCAACTTGCGGCTGGCATAAGTGACTGGGTTCAGTTCCCCATTTGGTGAAGAGGATTTTTGTAACAAAGTGGCTCCCAAGCCCACATTGCTTGCGTCCGTTCTTACCACGAATTCGTGAGTCAAATCAGGCAATTTTAAAATAGGCTTGCTAGTGAGTTTCTCCTTTAACTCTTGGTATGCCAATTCACACTGTGCTGATCAAACAATTCTATCAAGTTTGCCCTTACGGGTTAAATCAGTCAGAGGAGCACATATAGAGTTAAAATTTTTAATGTACTTCTGGTAAAAACCACACAACGACACAAAAGATCTCACATCTTTTTTTGTTTGTGGCCTCGGTGCTCTCTGCAATTTCTCAAGGTTCTTGGGGTCAGGGGTCATGCTACCCTGATATACCGTGTGTCCCAAGAATTCCAACTCTACATCCAATACAACATTTTGTTGGTCTAGCACTCAAGTTAACCTCTCTGAGTCTATCAAACAACATAGTCAAAGAGTTAACGTGTTCCTCAAACGTTTCAGTAGCGATGAGGATATCATCCATAAAATTTGTGATGCATGGATTATTCAGTGGATCCAACAATTTTCGCATCATCCTTGAAAACACACTCGGAGCATTTTTCAACCCAAACGGCAACATGTTGAACTCATAATGCCGTTCTGAGGTGCTAAAAGCTAAATAAGGTCGAACCTCAGGCTTTACTGGAATTTGATAATTGCCTTTGCTAAGATCCACCTTAGAAAAATATTTTGCCCTGTTCAGCCTGGCAAATAGTTGAATAGTGTCAGGTAATGGATCCACCTGATTTTCTGTGACAGCATTCAGTTTCCTGTAATCTATGCACAGACGATGTTCCCCAGAGGGTTTTCTCAGCAAAACCACACTAGAGCTATAAGGAGATTCACTATGAGAAATAATCCCTTCTTTCAACAAGTAATCGATCTCCTCTTTCAAAGCTTTTTCCTTAGCGAAAGGAATAGAATAGGCTCTCATACAGATGGGTGTTGGGTCTATCAACTTCATATCGTATTCCAACAAATTGGTGTGCCCCGGTGTCACGTGACCGATAATTTATTTTACCATCTTGTCCATAATTTGATTACTCCTTTAAATGTTCTGTTTTCCTGGACATTTTTTATTTTCTTTTTCTTTCATTTTCTACCTTCGTGGCCAACCTTTCTCACCCTCTCAAACCCCACCCGAGGTTTGGTTACGTTCCGGCCTGGAGCGGTCAGCGAACGATAGTGTTACGTCAGCGCACCTGTGGTCCGTCCAAACAGGGGGAATTTATCTGGTCGCTCTAAGTCTTTGATCACGAGCGGCTAGTACCCTTTGAGGCCTGGGTAACGAGTTTGATCTGTTTCAGGGGGAGATAACAATCGCGGTCAGTCTCCGGGTTTTGCCCCTTAGAACGCATTAGCGATCATAATATTATGCATTTCTCGACCTGAGGGAATTTTCTTGCGGTTGTTGACTTCTGATGTCTCTAGAATAACCTTTGTATTACTCTCTTGATTACGCATTACGCCGATACATCTGTAGAAATATGCAGGCCAGGTGTCCGGGGGGAGCGTCCTTTGTGATCTATAAGAGTAGACGGGTTTAATAAGACAAAGACATTCGTGAATATTCCTGGCCCGTAGATGACCATCATGAGATAAGGCAAACTTTAACACAGTACTAGAATGTGTTTGCCTATGTTCTAGTCATTTTCGGGGTGAGTTGACATATCTTATAATTACTATATTATTTTCATGTTAGCTTTTTATATATATCTGTTAGGAAAGTGAATTCATTTTTGAGGATTTCTCCTAGTAATTTTATTCAGTGATAAGGTAGCGTTGTCTACGGCCTTAGTAAGGGTGCTTAAACTGTTACGGTTTATCATGGGTAAAATGTTAAACTTATAATAACAGATACTAGGCAGAATCAGTCCACAGATGCTTATCATGGGTTAAGAATAGGCGAAATTAACTGTCATTTCTGTAAGATAATGTCAGGTGTGGATCGTTCACTTAAAAACTGAATAGTGAGATGCAGGTAATAACTCTGGATTATAGGAGATAGTCACTTATTCCTTTCTGATAGATATTTCTAGTGGCAAGGGAGAATCATTTTATGCTTACTTGTGTGGCTAGGCACTAGTCTATAACTTTCACTGAAAGCAGTCACCAGGCATAGATATAATTATATCTTATGATTTAGCCACAACTGTATTATTATAGCAAGAACATTGCATTTTCTATGTACTCATTTTGTGGAATGCTAATATATTTCCCCAAGGGGACATACGATTTATTTGTGTAATGTCAAATGCTGTAATCTGTTTATGTAAATTCATTTAATGTTGTAAGATGAATAAGCATATTCATTTAACTGTAACTACAGGTTAGGTTTCCTGTATGTTGAGATTGGGAGAACAGGAGTAGGTTTTTGCTGTCAGAACATTTAATGACAGGTACATGGGTGTACAAAAGATATTAAGCCTATGCGGGCACATGCTATAATTGATAGAATGGAAGGAGCGGAGCATGACTAGGTTATAAAACATTAGATTGATTTTGTCGTTGCTTGAAGTTAAGTGTGTTTTTTTTTGGGTCTCAGTTCCAGGGAGACCGAATCGCTAGAGCAGACTCCAGTCAGGCGAAGAAAGTCATATACTCTTCGATCTAGAGGGTTTCTGTATACATCTAGCAACGAATCGTCAACCCCGTTCCTGAATCAAAACCCCTTTTCGTCAACGCCAAGTTAAGCTCACGCAGTGCAACGGAGCCAACGCTAAATCTGGAATCACCAAATGCAGTATTAGTTATCTACTCGCCTATTGGATTACCAGCCAGAGCATTGCGGCTTCCAGAATATCAAAACCGCCCAGCATGCCTATAGCAGAATTCCATATCACCCGCCTTTTTGTGCACCCAGCAAACCACAGCCAAACCAGTTTAAACAGGATTTACAGCCAAGCAAAGCCTAGCGCCGGATAAGCGCGCCTGGGACTCTTTGTCCTCAAGTGACTTCTTCTGGTGTATTTTCTGGATACTTAAAACCTCGCATGTATGAGCAGCCATCTATGGACAGAGTTCCAGCCCCCCCTCACGCAAGTAGCGGTCACCAACGTATAGCACCTACAAGGAAAGTTGGGTATTTCACTTCATTCATCTTGAAGGATATTTATCCGTAAGACACTTTCTGGAGCTAGCACCTTTGGTCCCACGAAAAAGCGGACAGGCTGTCGCTCAGTTCGTTTATTTGGTCAGCAGGAGATAAACAACGTCTTCCAGTGTTCCCTCGCGCAATTAGGGGTCACCAACGTTTAGCCCCACAAGGAAAGTTCGGTATTTCACTTCAGTCATCTTGAAGGATATTTATCGGTAAGACACTTTCTGGAGCTAGCGCCTTTGGTCCCCGAAAGCGGACCCTCTGTCGGACAGCTTAGTTATTTTCTCCGCGTTCTACAGGTTTATGAGTGTTGGTGGTGTGTGTGATTGTGGGTGTGTATTTGCATTATTGGTGGTTATTGATGATTATTTATGACTATTGATGAATATTTTGATTATTGAGGTAATTTATGCTGTGTATGATGATATGCATTAATTCCATGATTTTCTTCTTTAATAAAGTTTACACATTTATTAATGCGTTGTTCCCGACCCTTTTCATCCATAACTAAACTTGTTTAGCTCTTTACTATAATCTCTATGTATGGTAAGAGAAAAGAGTGAGAGCAGGAGATGCGTAGACAGTAAAAGTGAGTTGAGGCTTGGAGAGAGAGATCATTTGAATAAATCTTCTTCCAGGTTGTCTCAAGTCCATCTCCTATTTACACCTTTCCATGTGTGTAATCTATAACTCTGTCAGTCCACTATCCCTTGTCGATTTCACTACTATTGTCCAACTCGACAAATACTCTACACTTTACTCAACCACGACACCCGGCTTATCCGTTAACACGTCTGTATGTTCAAGCAGAACCTGTTGAACCTGCTCCCTCTGGTTTTTAGTCAGGTGCTTACTGACTTTCACCTGTGCCGGTGTTTCACATGGTTTCAGGGGGTACTCGTGTGAGGTGAGTGGTTCCTTTTTCATCTCCGTTGCGATAGCTAAGGTCAGTAAAGGTGTTCCTTCCTGGATTTGTCTGTCCAGATACTTCTTTAGAAGGTTCACATGATAGATTTTCTCTGTCCCCTTCTTGTCAATTTTATAATTTGTTCTAGACACCTTCTCTAGAACTGTATATGGATTTTGCCATCCTATTTGCAACTTAATACTGCTGCCGGGTAATAGAAGAAGCACCTTCTCTCCCACAGCTAGTTCTCTATCCTTCGCTTTCTTATTAAAATATGCAGCATGTTTTTTCCTGGCTTGTCTCAAATTATCATTAGCAAGTTTCCAGCCAGTTTTAAGACGAGTGGTCAGCTCGTTTACATATTGATATGATGAGGTAACGGTCTCTTCTGCCTTCTCATCTGTCCACGTCCTTAACAAGGCTACATATGGACCTTTAATTTTGCTGACTTATTTTTCATGGCACCTGTAGGGTCCCTTACATTGGAAGCCTTATGGTGAGGACGTTTCTTCTTTTTATCATCACTCACAAATCGTCCACTACCAATTCGTTTCCTGGGGTTTTCTTCCCACTTTAATTTCCTTGTGAGAGATCTTCTCTCTCTTTTATCTTCCTCCAGTTCACATAATTCCGACCGAGGGATTGTCGGCTTATTCTGGGGTAGAATCACTCTTTGTACTCGCCGCATAGTGGCCATTCTAACAAATTCAATTGAAGACTGGGTGTGAAAAGGGGGTTCCCATTCCACTATGTCTACTTTATTATATTTATTTTTCTCCTTATGTTCAGGCCTAAGTTTGCCCCGTGGCTTTTCTAGGTCCTGATTATTATTTTCCCCACTTTTGGGTGTTCCCTGATGAAATATGCCGCAGGCTTCTACAAAATTTTCAATGTCTATCATTACATCTGGCCAATAATATTTTTGAGAAACCTTTTGGCAGATGGTACCTACTTTCTCGTGGTCCCCATCTTTTCCAACATGTAAACTCCTTATTACGTCTGCCCTAAACATCTTGGGAAGTACCAGCTGTCCATGATCATTTGAACGAGTTCCGGTCTTTCTATATAACAATTTATTCTTCATATAGTACTCTCCCTTGCTTGGAGGTGTGTGACTTTTAGGCAATTTTTTAAAACATGGCTTGAGTGACCTGTCCTCAGCCTGCGCCTGCCTCATCTCCTCTGGATGAGTATTTATAGGATTATCATCCTCCTTCTTTGGCTGTGATCTGGTCTGCACTGTTGCCATAATCACAGGTCTCTTGGGATTCCCCAAGAAGACATAACGACATCCCAGTATCAAAGGGTAGATGGGTTCGTCTATCACTGCTGCTCTGATTTCTCCTTCCACGTAGCGAGTTTTCACAGTTATCCTTGCAATGGGAAGTGTCATGAGTGGTATGTCCTTAGTCGCCCCTTGTATCTCCACTGTTTCTGTGGTATACTGACCTGGGTTCACTAGGCTAGAACTCAAGTCTTTATTACTAATACAGTTCAGTTATTATCTGGTGGAATAGTTGATGAATTTTCCTCGGGCCAGGTTTGTTGTACTTATCTGGCCCTTGAAGATAGAAGATAGTTGTCTTTCCGGCCAACGGCCACTGTTGTACTGGTCCAAAAGTGATAGGGTAGACAGCGTGTACACCTATCACTACTGGAATACACAGTCTTCTCAAATTCTTCACTCAGAAATCTGGCACTGGGCTAGTGCCAGACAAAAACCCTGTAACACGAAATTATGTTCTGTCTTAACATAATATCTAATCCACCAATTTTTCAAACACTAATATATAATATATTTAAAATAACAGACATGGGTCAGCTCTATCTGACCAACCCAGCTCATCCGCATAAATGATGTAACAAGTAGTACCAGTTTCACATTCCTCTCCCCTAATGGCTGCAAAACCTCTGCCATTCTCAATGATCTTTTTCTATTAAATATGATAGGTGAGATGATCTATGGTGACAACAAATAAAATATTTTAGTTCCACATCTCTTGTAGCTTGTTATATGATGGATCAATCTCTAGGCCCTACAGAAGTCGGCTAGGGACCTAGTCTATGTACTTACAGACGTAATATTTGTCATATGGCAGTATCTCACACTCACATTTTTAAATAAAATATTAATAATTTCTGTCTTACCATAAATTCAATGAAAACACACAGGTACGTTGAATTGGCACAACTTCAGACGTGCCACTGGCTGGACTATGACGCCTTTTTATTTTACTTTAATATATATTTAATAAGGCAAGTCACACTTCACAGACTTTCAATCGTCCTGTTCAATGGACAGTAATAATTCAAATGGCGTCGAGCCTTCAACTTTTTTTCTCAATATTAGCTAAGCTGGCCAATAGGATCGGACGATTCCCAATTCTGACTTCAATTTGAAAATAAAGCCAAAATTATAGCCCAATTTTGGGGTACCTCTATCTGTCGGTCCGTCCCGATCTTGGCGTTAGTTAAAAATAGACTTGCTTTTTGGCCTAATACATTTGCCTCTCACTTACTCCTAGATTTTCCCCTTTGGACTTTGACCCTCCCTCTTCTGCTTCTTTTCAACACCGCGTGCAGAAAATTGTCACCGATAGTGAATGCAAAAACGAGGGTCTGCTTGTCAGTCTGTACGAACCAATAAAGTATTTTGTCAATATCTCTACTATTAATTGGGCGTTTTTGGAGAATAAAACATATTATTAATCAGAAGATCATATTCTATCAAACCAACTAAGTTTTATGGTCTTAATCCTAGTAATTATGAATTCCATATATTTTCCATATTATTTGGCAATTTCTACTTTTATATAAATCCACCATCTTGTCCCCTCCTTTCCGTTGTTCAAACCGAAACAACAAGTTGGTTACGTCAGAATATTATGCTACTTGGCAGACACATCGCTGTGTGTGTGGTTATATATGTCAAACTGCGTGCCGATAGAACGAACAAGTATTGGCTTTTCGTTGTATTTTTAAATCTGCCGCTAGCGATATCGCTCGCTCGCTGACAATTTTATGGTTCAAACCAACACGTGCCAAAAGTATCATTTTTCCGTCTCTCACTCTCTCTCTCTCTCTCTCTCTCTCTCTCTCTCTCTCTCTCTCTCTCTCTCTCTCGCATTCCTTCTGGACGAATAAACCTTTCGTCTCAAAATGTTATAAATAGTTTTCCAAGGCATTAGAAAACGATAGTACTAGTTATTCTACAAGACGGCCTGCCAAAATTCATACGATTGCTGGCGTGAGCGAAAACGAAACGTTACAACTTCACCATTATTATCCCTACATTACTTTGACTTATAAATAGTACAAATTTTATAGGTGTATCAATGTAACTCACCACATCATATAATCATATAATCCACATAGAAGTAACTGTATCATTGAGAATTAATTTTGATGTTTCCTACGGATACTGTCTATACAGTAACACCCACACCCACACATACACACACACTCGCTCACACACACCCCCTTATATGAAGGGAAGTCAGTATGTAGGTCACAAACTGATATGGGATAGCTGAAAATTGTAGTTGGTAGTTTCTAAACGTGTCATTCGGTGGCAGCAACATCCAGCTTGATGATTACTTTAGGTAGCAGACGCTAGCTATGGCATGCGCATGCGCAGCTCAGATAGAAATGGCCACCGTGCTCGTGGAGTGTACGACCGAAGAACAGCGTGTTGTTGTGCGTTTCTTTGGGCAAAAGGACTTCCTTCAAAGGATATTCATAAGGAAATGTTTCCTGTTTACGGTAATAAGTGTTTGTCGCGTAAAGCGGTACATAACTGGGTCAATAAATTTTCTCAGTGACGCTAAAAATATTGCTGATGAAGACCGACCTGGTCGTCCGCTTCAGATTGCGACAGAAGTATCTGTGCGGCGGGTGGGGAAGGTAATTCGAGCTGACAGGCGAGTAACGATAGACAGTGTAGCAACTGCAATAGGGTGTTTTCATGGGTTATCCTACAGCACAATGCATGATCGTTTGAATTTGCCGAACGTGTGCTCACGATGGGTGCCCAGACAACTGACTGAGGAACACAAAATGAACCGAATGGGCCTGTACTTGCAACATCTCTCTCGGTACGCAGATGAAGAAGAAGACATGTTTAACAGGATTGTTACTGGGGACGAACCATGGGTGCATCACTACCAACCCGAATCAAAGCGTGCTACAATGCAATGGAAACATACTTCTTCACCTTCTGCCAAGAAATTCAAGGTTACGCCATCAGCATGGAAGGTTATGCTTACAGTGTTTTGGGATTCTCAAGGAGTGCTGTTAACCCATTTCCAGAAGAACGGTGAGAATGTGAATGCTGCATCGTATGTGAAGTTCTGTAATGCTTCGGGGTGCAATTCGAAGAAAACGTCCAGGTCTACTGACTAGAGGAGTACTGCTCCATCATGACAATGCCAGACCACATACAGCTCGATTAATCCAGGAGAAAATTGAACAACTAGGGTGGCAACTTCTTGAATATCCGCCTTACAGCCTCGACTTAGCCCCGAGCGATTTCAGCCTGTTTGGTCCACTAAAAACTCACCTTGGCGGCAAACGTTTCGTGAATGACGAAGAGGTTGAACGTGAGGTGTGAATATGGCTGAGACAGCAGACCAAAGACTTCTATGCTGCAGGTTTTGAGGCACAGATAAAGCGATGGGATAGATGTATCAATGTTGGTGGAGATTATGTTGAGAAATAAGAGGAAAAGTAAGAGCAATAATAAATTATTTTGAAGTTCGTATCTCATTTAGTTTTTTTTAATAGCCATTAGTGACCTATTTATTGACTTGCCCTCATATATATATATATATATATATATATATATATATATATATATATATATATATATATATATATATATATATATATATATATATATATATATATATATATATATATATATATACACTTTTATTATGCGCTCTTTACGAACCGTGAAGCTACGACTGCAACTGGTCCGCTTGCAGGTGGTTTATGTAGCAAATTGCTTTACACGATGAGGTAGCCAGTCTTTGTACAATTTTATGTTAGTCGTGATGGAACAGTAGTCCTATTATTATTTTGTCTCGACAGAAACCCCAGGCAACTACACGGTTCAGATACACATGAGACAAATAATGTTTTAGTGACTGCATCCTGTACCGGGACCAGCTGCAGTGTTGACCCCTGGCTTTTAACTTACGAGAAGGGAAATGACAATAAGTAATAGAAGTAGTAACAGCAACGATCACAACAACTGTAGGGGTACAAGTAATAGTAGTAGTCACAGCAATAGTAGCGGTACAGGTAGTAGTCATAGCAGTAGTAGCTGCACAAGTAGTAAAAGTAGTCATAGTAGTAGTAGCTGCACAAGTAGTAGTAGCAGTCCTAGAAATAGTATCGGTACAGGTAGTAGTCATAGCAGTAGTAGTTGCACAAGTAATAGTAGTAGTCACAGCTATAGTAGCGGTACAGGTAGTAGTCATAGCAGTAGTAGCTGCACAAGTAGTAGTAATAGTCATAGCAATAGTAGCGGTACAGGTTGTAGTATTAGTTGTAGTTATAGGAGTAGTAGCAGTGCAAGTGGTATTATTGGTTGTAGTTATAGCAGTAGTAACAGTACAAGTAGTAGTATTAGTAGTATATATAGCAGGAGTAGCGGTACAAGTAGTAGTATTAGTAGTAGATATAGCAGTAGTAGCGGTACAAGTAGTAGTATTAGTAGTTGTCGTAGAAATAGCAGCGGCACTAGTCGTAGTAGTAGTAAGTAGTAGTATTAGGCATAGCAATAGCAATACAATAGCAATACTACAAGTAGAAATAGTCACAGGAAGTAGTAGTCACTAGTAATACAAGTAGTAGTAGTCATTGCAATAGTAGCAGTACAATTAGTAGTAGCAGTCATAACAAATGTAACGGTACAAGTAGTGGTAGCCTTGGCTGGGTCGTAATGGTACAAGTAGTAATAGGCATATCGGTTGTAAACGTTTTATTAACAGTAATCGTAGCAATAGTAGCAATACAAGTAGTAGTGTTCATTGTAGCAAAATGTGCGAGAATAAACGCTCAATTCAGTACGATTTAGGCATAAAACGATAATAAATACATTAGCCCGCATGTGTCTGACGGTTGGCATCTTCGAAGCCAGCAGCGCTGCCTTTTGCACAATGCTAAGCCTATAGAACGATTTCACGGAAAAAGTCTGACACGCTTTAGTTTCGTTTTCGAGAAACACTACTAATAGTTAATTTTTGCCCAATCTGCTGCATACACTTTGTAGTCTAGCCTTACAATTAACTATTGGCGGAAGCATACCGCAATATAGCTATCTGAAGTAACACTTTCTGTCAACTTTGTAGCAAAATTAGTAGGAATCCTTACATTTTTTGGTAGTATTACACGATACAATGCTAACTAGTAACGCAAATTATTAACCCGCCCCGTCTACACCCCGCTTCGATGACACAGTCTGCAACGCATATATTCACACTGCGGAAAAGCCAGCCAAGGCATAACCACGCAGACAGTTTTATTTCCTCCTAGTGGTAGCATTTCTGATGTAACTAAAACAAGTAGTTATTTGAAAAAAATACATGCTCGCAAGATGAAGGAGAGGAAAGATGGCGGACTTGTGTAAAATTTTAGTTGACGATAGACGATGACAAAAATTGGAAATTTTAAACCGTTATGAAGTTCCCCATAAGAATTATATGGTAGTATGACGTAAAGTTAGCTGAGTAAGAATGTACTTTAAATAATATGATAGCCCCAGTATTAGAGAAGTTATTGAAGAAATACTAATATCTAAGAACACACGACCAGACACACTGGCGTTCCTGCTCATGTTTTTGGTAACGTTAGGGGGACGCGAGCTGGAAAAAGAGGCAGGGAGGTACATTCAAATTCGCTTGGGGTGAACAGAGTATGAATGGGAAAGGGGAGCGGTAGGAGAAATGTAATCCTAAACGTGATATCTTTTGTATTGGGCATGACTAGAGCAGACGGGCCAATCGACCACCAGTTATTCAAAATTATTTTGGGTTTTTCATTCAAACAGCATTTGAATTCAAGTAGTAGAACGTTACGATTGGCTAGGCTGGTAGATATTAGCAAAAGGCTTTGATTATTCATTGCCAGTTGAACTAAAATTTGTATACAGATATGCTGAAAAACAGCTGTGTTAATTTTAAACTTAAATAAAGAATAAATTCACAGTCCGTGCAGTTCGGAGGAAGCTGAGGCCATTTCTTCACAAAATCAGCGTCATTTGTTTATATATTTCTTGATTGTGAGGGTCTATGTTCCTGTTGCCGGCTGGTGACAGGAAACCTGCTGAGTGCTTATAAACGCCAACCAGTCTCCAACCAGACTTATTGCTGTTGAACATCCAGTAAGAGCTTTGGCGAGTGTTGAACTTGAAATTTCTGCAACTACCCATTGAATTATCTTACAACAAGGACTCCCAGGTGAAGAGTAAAACATCTGGGGCATCTCTGACATTTTCTTGTGTTTCAAAATATTACACAGGAATTTTATGGGGGTAGGATGAACTACAGCCCTCATATACAGTGACTCTCCCGGTAGATAACTAAAGTGAACTCTGTAATATTTCATCCAGGAAGGACATTTATAAATTAGTTAACTAAAGTGAACTAATTTAATATTTCATACATGAAGGACATTTATAACTACATAATAACTTTTAGTTATTGGGCAGATTGTCCCAACATTTTTAATTGTTCTTTTCTGTAAACTATCTTGTCCTTATTTTCAAAGACCTGTCCACAAGCTATGAATGGACAGGCAAAATAAATTGTAAATATTTGTTCAAAGAAAAACTTAACTGCTAGTTATTAACTTCTTTAATAGAAACTTAAAGTGTTTGATTGTTGTGTACCATCATTCATTTCTCCCCTAGACACTAGGTACACCATACACCATACACTAGAGCCAGAAGATTGACCGTGTGAGACCTAGGGAGGTAGCGTTAGGTTCTCTGCATATAATTCATCATCATCATCTATAGAGTGAGAGACCTACATGTGCTTGACCTCACACGGTTATAGCAGACACCTTTTCATTCTTTTAGGATACCATCATAACCTCCCCAGCAAAATCAACTTTGCTACATAAATTGGTAGGCTTGTCCGGGCATCTGAATTTCTCTTAGTACTACATTTATTGGGGTCTGAGGGTTAGCTTTAACAACAGTCTAATTTTCCCAGGGAATCCCCATATAGTATTACCCAAGTTTTGGGAAGGGAAGAAAGTGTCAGAGCCCAGATTTAATTAAATAAATTTATAATTAGTTAGAGATTTTGTTAGAACATTTTGTACTTATTAGAATGGCAGATCTGGCCAAGTTTCGCTCTGCTGCTGTGCAGACTGCGAAAGAAATGAACATGGAGGGTCAAGCTTTGATTCAATATGTAACCTCAGAATGTGACAAGTATATTGAAAGGGAGGATAGGAAGATAGCAGAAGAAAGAAAGTTACAGTTACAAATTGAGGCTGACAAAGAGATAAAGAGGATCCAATTGGAGGAGAAAAAATTAGAGACAGAAGAAAAAAGATTGACTGCCGAAAGGGAGGCAGAAGAAAAAAGATTGACTGCCGAAAGGGAAGCAGAAGAGGAGAAAAGATTACAGAGGGAGCATGAGCTACGACTAAGGGAGTTAGAAATTCAAGGCCATGCTCCTGAAAATGGTGCTAGCCGCTTTGCCTCAGATGCCACTACTAGTCAGGGAGCCTCAACCTCAGCTATGGGTTTTCATGTAGACCATTTTGTTGAGAAAGACGATGATATAGAAGGATATTTAAGCAGGTTTGAACTTTTAGCTACTACTTATGGGTTAGAAAGAGAAAGATGGGGGGTAAAGTTGTCTCAGGGACTTCGGGGAACAGCTTATGGAGTGTTTTCCAAAATGAGCAGAGATGACCAAGACAATTATGACATGTTGAAGCAAGCTCTTCTGTTAAGATACGAAAAGAACGGAGAGTTTTATAGAAAGAAGTTTAGGAATGCCAGGCTACTGTCGGGTGACACCTATCACCAGTTCTCCGCCCGGTTGGAAACGTATATGGAGAAATGGGCTACTCTGGGGAAAACCCAAGATCTCAAAGAGATGATACTCATTGAACAAATGAGAGAGTCCATGGCTCCAGACATGAGAAAGTTTCTCATGGAACAGGGTGCGGAGAGGCTGGGTGAGATAATAAATGTCGCTGAGAGGTATCAGGCAGCCCAGGCAGAGGTAGCTGGCACGAAGAAGAAACAAATAGATCAGAGTAAGGCCCCTCAAAACCATAACAAATTCGATAATAGAAATAAGCAGAACTTCGATAGGCCTCGAAATGAATTTAAGAATAGACCCTCACAATTCAATGATAGAAGAAATGATGAAAGAAAACCTTTTAACCAAGGAAAGAGGTATTGTAAAAATTGTCGCATGGAAAACCATAACACTGAAAATTGTAGAAAGAAAACTCCAAGTTTCGCTGCCATGAAAACTGGGAGGAAGGGAGTAAAGGTCAACTCTATTGAACAGCAGGAACCTTACCACCCCCCAGTGTGTGAAGATGTAACATGCAATGGAGTTACCATAAGGTGATTGTATGATACGGGATTGGATTATGATTCAGTTGTGAGTTCTCACCTGGTGCAGGCAGATCAATACACCACAGAAACAGTGGAGATCCAAGCGGCAACCAAGGACGTAGCGACCATGACACTTCCCATCGCCAGGATAAATGTGAAGACGCGATATGTGGAAGGAGTAATCAAGGCAGCAGTGTTAAATGATCCAATCTACCCTCTGATATTGGGGTGTAGATATGTCTTCTTGGGGAATCCCAAGAGACCGATGATCATGGCATCAGTCCAGACACGATCTCAATCCCGAAAGGAAGAAGATGAACCCATAAATACTCATCCAGAGGAGATGAGAAAGGCACAGGCTGAAGATAAGTTACTGAAGCCGTGTTACAAGAAACTCCCAAAGAGCCATACTCCTCCTAATAAGGGAGAATTCTATATGAAGAATAAATTGCTATACAGGAAGGCCGGCACTGGTTCAGCTGGTCACGCACAGCTGGTCCTTCCTAGTTCATATAGGGAGAAAGTAATGGAGTTAGGTCATACTATCCCCTTCAGTGGTCACATGGGGATTAGCGCAACAGGACAGCGTATAGCTTGTCATTATTTCTGGCCAGGGATAACGGAAGACATTAAGAGATATCTGAAATCCTGTCCCGAATGCCAGAGAGTAGCTTCAAAGCATTGGACTGCTCCGGCAACTCTTGGGGAAATGCCCATAGTGGGAACCCCTTTTGAGAGAGTTGCAGTGGATATTGTGAGACCTCTCACTCGGACCAAGAGGAGGAACAGTTACATCCTTACTCTGGTAGAACTTGTTCTATGTGGGGAGAGGCGGTAGCCCTGCCATCAATCGATTCGAAACATGTGGCAGAGGCATTACTTACAATATTCACAAGGTTAGGATTGCCGCTTCAAATCTTGACTGATAATGGCTCTCAGTTTCCAAGGGGAAGCTAACTGAAGAGGTTTTCAAGTTGTTTCAAGCCAAGCACTTTCATTGCAGTCCGTATCACCCCCAAGGGAACGGCCAGGTAGAGAGGTTCAATGGGACTCTTCTCATTTCTATCCTGAGAAAGCTGGCACATGAGAAACCTGAGACGTGGGACCACTACTTGCCCGCCGCATTGTTTGCCTACCGGGAAGTACCACATAATTCAACTGGAATGGCACCCGCAACACTCCTATTTGGGAGGCCTATAAAAGGTCCGTTGGAAGCTTTGCTAAGGACCTGGACAGATGAGAAGGCAGAGGAGACTGTTACCTCATCATACCAATATGTGAACGAACTGACCACTCGTTTAAAAACCAGTTGGAAACTGGCAAATGAAAATTTGAGACAAGCCAGCAAAAGGACAGAAGGAGAAGGTTCAACAGGTCCTTGAGAAACATACAGATGTGTTAACTGATAAACCAGGACACACAAATTTGTTGCCATATGATATGAAACTACTAGACCCAGCACCCATCTGTATGAGGCCTTATTCTATTCCGTTCGCTAAGGAAAAAGCTTTGAAAGAGGAGATTGATTATTTGTTAAAAGAAGGGATTATTTCTCACAGTGAGTCTCCTTACAGTTCCTGTGTAGTTTTGTTGCGGAAACCATCAGGAGAACATAGACTGTGCATAGATTACAGAAAACTGAATGCTGTCACAGAAGGTCAGGTGGATCCATTACCTGATACTACTCAACTTTTTGCCAGGCTGAACAAGGCAAAATATTTTTCTAAGGTGGATCTTAGCAAAGGCTATTACCAGATTCCAGTAAAGCCTGAGGTTCGACCTTATTTGGCATTTAGCACCTCGGAAGGTCATTATGAGTTCAACATGTTACCATTTGGTTTGAAAAATGCCCCGAGTGTGTTTTCTAGGATGATGCGAAAATTGCTGGATCCCCTTAAAAATCCATGTATTTCGAATTTTATGGATGATATCCTCATTGCTACGGAAACATTTGAGGAACACGTTACCTCTTTGAATATGCTGTTTGATAGACTCAGAGAGGCTAACTTAACCGCTAGGCCAACCAAATGCTGTATTGTTTGTAAAGAATTGGAATTCTTGGGACATACAGTACATCAGGGTAGCATGACCCCTGATCCCAAGAATCTGGAAAAACTAAAAAGAGCACCTAGACCACAAACAAAAAAAGATGTACGATCTTTCGTGTCTCTGTGTGGTTTTTACCAAAAGTATATCAAACATTTTAACTCTATATGTGCTCCTTTGACCGATTTAACTCGAAAAGGTCAACCTGATACTATAATTTGGACAGCACAGTGTGAATTGGCTTACCAGGAGTTAAAAGAGAAGCTTACAAGCAGGCCAGTGTTGCAATTGCCTGACTTGACTAAAGAATTTATTGTGAGAAGTGACGCAAGCAATGTAGGCCTGGGCGCTACATTATTGCAAAGGTCCTCCTCACAAGATGGGGAATTGAACCCAGTCGCTTATGCTAGCCGCAAATTGAACAAGGCGGAAAAAAAATTACTCAACCAGTGAAAAAGAATGTCTCGCTTTAATATGGGCTATAAAGAAATTCCAGATTTATTTATATGGCCGGACATTTGTGGTCCAAACGGATCATTCTCCCCTCGTGTTCTTGTCACAGGCCAAGCATGAAAATTCTAGATTATTGAGATGGTCTCTCTTGTTGCAACTATACTCATTTTTAATAGAATACATTCCCGGCCCTTTGAACGTTGGCGCAGACTTTTTGAGCAGACATCCTTATGATGAAGATCAGAAAACCGAGTAAGACTTCATGGAGCTAAGTTATCTCGCACATTATAACCTGCAAATGAATGCATGTTTTAGGATGGGAGGTGTGTAGCAAAATATGCGAGAATAAACGCTCAATTCAGTACGATTTAGGCATAAAACGATAATAAATGCATTAGCCCGCATGTGTCTGACGGTTGGCATCTTCGAAGCCAGCAGCGCTGCCTTTTGCACAGTGCTAAGCCTATAGAACGATTTCACGGAAAAAGTCTGACACGCTTTAGTTTCGTTTTCGAGAAACACTACTAATAGTTAATTTTTGCCCAATCTGCTGCATACACTTTGTAGTCTAGCCTTACAATTAACTATTGGCGGAAGCATACCGCAATATAGCTATCTGAAGCAACACTTTCTGTCAACTTTGTACCAAAATTAGTAGGAATCCTTACATTTTTTTGGTAGTATTACACGATACAATGCTAACTAGTAACGCAAATTATTAACCCGCCCCGTCTACACTCCGCTTCGATGACACAGTCTGCAACGCATATATTCACACTGCGGAAAAGCCAGCCAAGGCATAACCACGCAGACAGTTTTATTTCCTCCTAGTGGTAGCATTTCTGATGTAACTAAAACAAGTAGTTATTTGAAAAAAATACATGCTCGCAAGATGAAGGAGAGGAAAGATGGCGGACTTGTGTAAAATTTTAGTTGACGATAGACGATGACAAAAATTGGAAATTTTAAACCATTATGAAGTTCCCCATAAGAATTATATGGTAGTATGACGTAAAGTTAGCTGAGTAAGAATGTACTTTAAATAATATGATAGCCCCAGTATTAGAGAAGTTATTGAAGAAATACTAATATCTAAGAACACACGACCAGACACACTGGCGTTCCTGCTCATGTTTTTGGTAACGTTAGGGGGACGCGAGCTGGAAAAAGAGGCAAGGAGGTACATTCAAATTCGCTTGGGGTGAACAGAGTATGAATGGGAAAGGGGAGCGGTAGGAGAAATGTAATCCTAAACGTGATATCTTTTGTATTGGGCATGACTAGAGCAGACGGGCCAATCGACCACGAGTTATTCAAAATTATTTTGGGTTTTTCATTCAAACTGCATTTGAATTCAAGTAGTAGAACGTTACGATTGGCTAGGCTGGTAGATATTAGCAAAAGGCTTTGATTATTCATTGCCAGTTGAACTAAAATTTGTATACAGATACGCTGAAAAACAGCTGTGTTAATTTTAAACTTAAATAAAGAATAAATTCACAGTCTGTGCAGTTCGGAGGAAGCTGAGGCCATTTCTTCACAAAATCAGCGTCATTTGTTTATATATTTCTGGATTGTGAGGGTCTATATTCCTGTTGCCGGCTGGTGACAGGAAACCTGCTGAGTGCTTATAAACGCCAACCAGTCTCCAACTAGACTTATTGCTGTCGAATATCCAGTAGGAGCTTTGGCGAGTGTTGAACTTGAAATTTCTGCAACTACCCATTGAATTATCTTACAACAAGGACTCCCAGGTGAAGAGTAAAACATCTGGGACATCTCTGACATTTTCTTGTGTTTCAAAATATTACACAGGAATTTTATGGGGGTAGGATGAACTACAGCCCTCATATACAGTGACTCTCCCGGTAGATAACTAAAGTGAACTCTGTAATATTTCATCCAGGAAGGATATTTATAAATTAGATAACTGTTACGTACATTTATTACCTAAGGGGGTAGTCGTCGGTCCTGCCAAATGTACGCACCAGTTTTATGTAGTTATATTATTTGTGCGGTCGAATGATTCGCGCACTGACGTGCACAAAGCAGTGAGTGTTGCTTTGGACGCACGTGTAACCTAGTTGAGTAGTTTGTGACGTCATGTTTTGAAGTGGAAACATGGAACTGGCTTGTGTCCATGATAGTAATTTTATATTTCGTATTCAATGGCATTTCTAAGGAAGCCATTTATTCTAGTGATCTGTATTGGTCTTCAGGTCGAAACCAATATCAGGAATGTCACGTGAGTTATCGTCCCACTTCTTATTTTAATGCTGTATGAAAAAAGGCCGCTCTAATACTAGTCTAGCGGGAATTAAGATGTTCCTAGAATGGATCTACAGAGTCGCTTGCCTTTAAGATTTGAATCGTAGACGGAGAATTCCTACGAGTAGAAGAAGTTATATTGTTTATCTTACGCACATGTTTTATATGCCGTACATGCTTCAATGCCAAAGTCGTGGCTTGGATGTAAAGAGAGGTTAGCCAACTGAAAGCCTTTACTGTTAGGATTATCGTATATGACTTTGTGTGAAAATTATATGATGTACAACGCTATGTATGAAGAACGTCTGGGAATTTTAACAAATGTAATATGGAAGATTTCACCCCAGAGTATGTATACGTTACCATGATAGACGTCCTTGAAAGAAGGTCAACGGTCGTGACTGAGAAGGATATTATACGGTAACAGTTTTGTAATCCTTAGTCTATGGACAGAGGTCTTTACTAGAAGAGAATCTTCAGGAACTTTAGCAGTAATAATCAATATGTTGTCGTGTGATCTTTACGCCTGTGACGATGTCCGTCTTGTCCACTTCGTGTCCTGGTGAATAAAATCTATGTAAAGTTACCAACGACTCGTGTGCTGCTAATACTTGACCAGTTCACACAATTCAAGATACATTGTTGGTTTTTCGTTTGAAAGACATTGTTGACATTTATTCCATTGTAACCATTCGCGATTCAATTCATCACTATGAAAACGACTCCAACAATAACTGGTAGGCCAGTGCGGTCTGGAAGTAATTTCAGGAACGTACCCATCCAATTGATCGTTTGAAAAGAAGAATGTTTACTTTCAAGGCGACATCATCTCAATTTGGATCCTAGCGGAATATGAATCATAATCAACTCAAATGCTCAAAGTCTTCAATCAACCTCCATCTCTTCATCATTATTACGTGCGAGCTAGTTTGATATACGCAGAGCGAAGTATTGCATCCTCTTACGTACATACACGGGGACAAGGCACTTTGATTTTTACCTGCACGCGAGCTAAGTATAACTTGTATCCGTTATACCCTTTATTACTATTAGCTGTGCCTTAATTGATTATGTCCACTTATATATTTTCTATGTTATGTGTTATGTTTTGTGTATTCTTCGCGGGAGGTTGGGAGGTAGATCTGACGAACGAGATCCATCTCGAAGTCAATTCGGGCTCTTCGTCAGACGTTCTGTAGGACATTATTTTGCAGACTTCCCGCAGTGGAATGTTCCTACGCGTGAGCGTAGAAGGATTCTAGGTCCACTGTGTCTGGTGGTCTGTGACACCTGTCTGTTTTAGCTGTAGTGTCACGTTTACTTGTTGTTTTTGGTAGCTATTTTTACTTGTGCCTTAGTTTTATGATGAATTTTGTATGTGATTATTGTCCGTCTCACCTTTCCTGTCGTTTAGTTTTTTACAAAACCTTTGTTTTTACACTGTGGTGTCTATTGTCTTGTTGAATTTAATCGCAGTTATCATCGTAATTCTTTACGACATTCCATTTTAGTTTCCCATTTTATTTTAATTGGATTTCTGCGAACGTCTTCGTTTGGCTTGAATATCTTGTCGTGTCATTATTGTGCTATTGTCTGTCACATTACTGCTTTCACACCATTACATGTTATAAATTACATTATTAATTATTAATATTATTGCCTATTATATAAATTGATTTTACCGTTCTAGAACAGGAACGAAGAACACTAGTTGTAGTAACACTTTTAAATAGTATTATTACATAATAATAGCCGCTGAATTAGAAGAGAAACGATTTCTGCGAGAGGCAGAACAGAAACAAAAGGAGTCTGAAGAAAGACTTAAAAAGGAAATGGAACAGAAACAAAAAGAAATAGAAGAAAGGAGATTAATAGCGGAACAAAATTTAAAACGACTTCAGCTTGAGATGGAAGAGAATGAGAAAAAACGACAGCATGAACTGAAATTAGCAGAGTCAGAATATGAGAGACTTAGGTTAACTCATGAATCTAATTCTCAGAGAACTTTTGAAAGCCACACTCCATCCAGACAGGATCATTTTAAGGAGATTCACCTTAAATTACCAAAATTTAATCCCCCGTCTGATGACGTAATATTCTTCCTAGATAGGTTTGAGGCCACTTGTGGGTCTTATAACGTGGATAAAGCGCTATACTGTACATATTTATCCAGATTACTTACAGGAGATGCATTAGCAGTTTATCATACCACCAGCATTGGTGAGAAAAATGACTACAATGCTCTTAGAGCAGCACTTCTGCAAAAATTCCAAATGACAGAAAACGAATATCGTTTGAAATTTCACACATTACTACCTCAATCTGGCAGAAATTTTAGTGATTTTCTGTCACAGATACGACTAACATTAGAAAGATGGATCGAATTATCCAAAATTGAAAAGTCGTATGAAGGTCTTTTTGATTTACTGATGCGCGATAAGGTACTTTCGTCGGTAAATCCTACATTTCTCGCATTTTTACACGAACGGAAACCTTTATCAATGAAAAAACTTAGAAGAACATGCAAAAAATTTTTGCACTGCTCACCCAAACATGGATCTAAGTAACGCGCAGATTAAGAGTGAATTGCCTGTTGCTTTTGCAGCACAACAAAACAATTTTTCACGCAATCGTTCTTTTAGTGCTGATAGGTATGTCAATAAGGGAAATAATCATAATTTCACCAATGATAACTTTTACAAAGGGAAGCAATTTCAACAATCTGCTCCATTTAATGTTTCTTGGAACCAAACTCACAGATCGCGAGATTTTGGTAACAATTATTTTAAAAATAATCAAGGACATTATAATAAACAAAACTGGAGATCAAGGTCTCAGGGTCCGCAAAACAGACAATTTTTTGGAAATAAACCATTTAACCAACATCATAACGATCATTCTACAAATTATCGGACTAATCCAAATTTTAACTCTAGCAGAAACGACAATTATGGCAATTTTAATGACAAAAATCACAATCGATCGCGCCGACGAGATAGATCGTCGAATAATACAGGTAGACATTCTAATGTTGCTTTTAATGATACACAGGCTAACATTGAACAGGGTAGAGTAGCTGAAACTCACAATGCTATGTCTTGTTCTCTAGATTGTTCCCAGGTGAAAGACTGCCCAGAATGCTCGACTCTTTTCCAGCCTAAGGCGATCACGACGCTGCGTTGCGGACATACCTTGCCTAGCCTGCCTGCAGTCTGTACAGCCACTGCTGCGTCAGTACACCAGGGACAGGGCTCTCTTAAGTTTAACAAGGGATTTGTCAATAATATTTCATGCTCTCTCCTATTTGACTCAGGTTGTACAACAATCGGTGTACGGACTTCGCTGATCAACCCAAGTTGTGCCACGGGCCGGGTTGTCAAATGTGTAACATTTGGTGGCACTATTGAAACTTTTCCCACTGCTATTATTGATCTTCATACTCCTTTCTTTACAGGAAAGATCCAAGCATGTCTTCTGCCTAACCCAATCTGTGATGTAATACTTGGTCGCATACATGGTATTAAAGAGTGTACACCACAGCAAATTGCTGAATGGGAAGAGCGACATATTCAAACTGCAAATGCAGTAGTGACTAGAGCGCAAGCTACTAATATGTCGCATGATACACCTATTGAACCTACAGTTCATACCACTTGTGATGATGATGCTCCTATTTCACGGGCGTTGTTTGCAACATTGCAAAAGAATGATAATTCATTAAAAAAATTCTTTCAGTATGTTAACAAAAAGAATACAAGCAACAAACTTGCAAAATCTAGACATGACTTTATACTTAAAAATGGGATTTTGGTTAGAGTCATACGGGAAAAGGATTTATCCTTATGTTCTCAGATTCTTGTCCCATCCTGTATGAGATCTCGTATATTACGACATGCGCATGACTCGCAATGTGCGGGCCATATGGGTTTTTCGCGTACCAAATCCAGAGTGCTTTCGGCATTCTACTGGCCAGGCGTCCATAGAGATGTTACTCTCTATTGTCGGTCCTGTTTGATATGTCAAGAAGTTAAGGTACGGGGTCCATTTCATGCGGCTCCTATTCAAGCTGCGGACATCCCGATTAGACCATTTGATAAAATGGCCATTGACATTATTGGTCCAATGCTCCATCTGCTAGAGGGCATACGCATATTCTTACGTGCATTGATATGTGCACTCGTTGGCCTGAGGCCATCCCTCTCAAGAACACTTCATCTGCCAGTGTAGCAGAGGCATTGATGTTAATCTTCTCACGCATTGGTTTTCCACGGAAAATCTTGTCGGATCATGGGGTTCAGTTAATTTCTGAATCCATGTCTCAAGTTATGAAGACATTAGGTATAGACAGATCTCTTAGTTCTATTTATCATCCGATGTCAAATGGGTTAATTGAGCGTCTCAATAGGACACTCAAGCAGTTGTTGGGTAAGATGACTCAAGACCATCCCCAAGACTGGGATCGGGTCCTACCCGCTTGTCTCTTTGCGTATCGCGAGGTACAAAATCAAGCAACGGGGTTTTCTCCGTTCCAGCTTGTTTTTGGCATGCAACCACGCGGTCCAATGTCGTTAATCCACGACTTATTGGTGGATGAGAATATTGAAGAGGAAACTCAATCCTCTTATGAGTATGTGATCTCTCTTAGAAAGAAAATCATAGATGCTTGTAGACTAGCTACTGCATCATCCGAACATGCCAAAGAAAAAGCTCGTCTATCTGCAAACAAATATAGACGTCTTCGCCAGCTCATACCTGGTGATGAAGCTTTCGTATTACTCCCTGCGCATAACAATCGTCTTTTAATTACCTGGAGAGGTCCTTTCAGGATCATCTCAAGAATATCCGATGTCGACTACATCGTTGATGTTAATGGCAAACATAAAACCTTCCACATTAACATGTTGAAGGAGTATTACTCACGTCCTGATTATCTACAGTCAGTGTTTCAGGCAACTGAAGATCCTACACCACCTATTCAACACTATTCTAGTTTGTCAGTCATCCAAGAAGAGGAATCTTCTTTCGATGATGTACAACTACCAATACCAGTTGTACCACTCCATTCCACTGAGAAATGGAATGATGTTACTATCTCATCTACTTTTACTGATGATCAACGTCAGCAAGTCTCTAATATTCTACACACGTATGAGGATGTCCTCACTGACATCCCAGGTCATACGTCAGTCATCCAACATGACATTATTCTGACTGACGATACACCGATTCGAGTTCGCCCATATCCTATTCCTTTACACTTTCGTGATAAGGTTGATAAGGAATTGGATGAGATGCTCCAATTAAATATAATTGAACCATCTTCATCACCATATTCTTCTTCTATGGTAATCATTAGGAAGAAAGACAACAATATACGTCTTTGCGTAGATTACAGGAAGTTAAACAAAGTTACAAAATTCGATGCGGAACCATTACCTCTATTAGACGACTTATTAGAGAAATTATCTCATGCTACATTCTTTTCGAAATTTGACCTTTCAAAGGGTTATTGGCAAGTGCCACTCACTACGAAAGCAAAGCCATTCACCGCTTTCTCGACGCCACGGGGTCTTTTTTCAATATAATTTTATGCCTTTCGGGTTAATGAATGCGCCAGCTACCTTTGTACGCATGATGCGCCGCATATTGTCTCATCGTCCCGATGTCATTACTTATATAGATGACATCTGTCTTTTCAGTGACTCTTGGGATGAACATATTCAAGGTTTAAAATCTTTACTTTCTACCTTACAGGATTATAACTTAACAGCGAAACCTTCAAAGGCTTTTGTCGGTTTTCATGACATCTCATTTCTTGGTCACCGTATAGGTCGCGGTTTAATGTATACAGAAGACAGTAACGTCTCTAAAATTTTAAACATCTCAGCACCTAAGACAAAAAAACAAGTGAGGTCACTCTTAGGACTAATACAGTTCTATTCTAAATTCATCCCTCATTTGTCTACTATAACTGCACCTCTTTCTTCGTTACTGAAGAAAGGCACACCTAATGTAATAAAGTGGTCGCAGGATCACCAAACGGCGTTAGACTATATAAAACAAATTTTTTCAAATAAGCCTTTCTTAAGGTTGCCTAACAAAGATCTCACCTTTGTTCTTCGCAGTGATGCTTCTTCCTACGCTATCGCGGCAGTTTTGATGCAGGAATACGGAGGCACCTTATTTCCAATTATGTACGTATCCAGGAAGCTTACGACGAGCGAGATGAAGTATTCCGTTCTGGACAAAGAGCTTCTCGCTCTTGTCTGGTCAATCACAAAACTGGATCGTTATCTCCTCGGATCACACTTTGTGGTGGAATCCGACCAGAAAGCTCTTACCGCATTGAATACAGGAAACGTTAAGTCATCAAAGTCAGCGCGTTACGCTATAGCTCTTCAACCGTTCCATTTTGAGATACGAGCTATTCCTGGAGTGCAGAATGTATTTGCAGACTGTCTTTCAAGATGCCCTAGTGAACTTGGTGAAACTAAACTACTTTTAGATGGAGAAACGTCCTCACCGAAACATGAATAACTTTGTACAGTGTCATTAATTGTACATCTGTGAAGACTATGTATAGTTTTGCAGTATTCGTATAAATATAACTTTCAGAACATATTTACGTATGGATTATAACATTATTTCTTGTGAAGTAACGTTTTGTTAGAACGGGAACAGTGATATTAAAGTAACATTTTTTTTTAGTATGGAAACATTGGTAAAAAGCAACAAATAGACATTCGTTAGTGTTATGGAACATATTACACTACATATCGTGTTCGTAAACTTATTTCGTGCATGGAACATTAGGAACATATTCTTGTTGACTCTAAATAGTTCTGAACGAATATTCACAATGACTGAAATTAGAATTACTTAGAATAAATTACTAGTTATTTATTTATGTGTAATTAAGTACTAGAATTAGATTAATTCAATTTAATCAATTTGATTGTTTATAAATCACACATCTACTAACGTTATTAGTGTCTCGCAATACGTGTAGTCACGTATACCACTACATGATATTTCACTTTTGGATAACTAGTCAAACTTACTAGTGCTAGATATCAGTAAGTGCGTTGCTTCTTAAAGTGTTTAATTTTGCATTGCTTCATTTTTGCACATTGTATTTCAAAATTTTCTGTTTCACTGATTCTTTTATCATTGATTATCATCAGTGTTGCTGTTCATTTTCATTTTTTGAAATCATATGTTTCGATTTTCTTTTGAAAAACTTAGTTGAATTTTATTATCATCTTTTTTGTTGATTTTTTATTTTCATTTTCATTTTTTTCAACTTCTTTTTACTTCGAATATTACCACATCGTTCCAAAGTAGGTCGATGGTGGATGTGTGCTTTAATGCATACTGTCATTTAGTTATATTAATTTCAAGTCAATATTCTTTTCTTAATATGATATAATTTTATGCATGTCATAAATATTGTTGTAGTTTTGACTCACCTCTCTCGAGTAATTAGTTCGAAAAAAAAATTAATGGGATTAATTTTTTTAAGGGGAGGTAATAAGGGAGCTGTAAAGTACATTTATTACCTAAGGGGGTAGTCGTCGGTCCTGCCAAATGTACGCACCAGTTTTATGTAGTTATATTATTTGTGCGGTCGAATGATTCGCGCACTGACGTGCACAAAGCAGTGAGTGTTGCTTTGGACGCACGTGTAACCTAGTTGAGTAGTTTGTGACGTCATGTTTTGAAGTGGAAACATGGAACTGGCTTGTGTCCATGATAGTAATTTTATATTTCGTATTCAATGGCATTTCTAAGGAAGCCATTTATTCTAGTGATCTGTATTGGTCTTCAGGTCGAAACCAATATCAGGAATGTCACGTGAGTTATCGTCCCACTTCTTATTTTAATGCTGTATGAAAAAAGGCCGCTCTAATACTAGTCTAGCGGGAATTAAGATGTTCCTAGAATGGATCTACAGAGTCGCTTGCCTTTAAGATTTGAATCGTAGACGGAGAATTCCTACGAGTAGAAGAAGTTATATTGTTTATCTTACGCACATGTTTTATATGCCGTACATGCTTCAATGCCAAAGTCGTGGCTTGGATGTAAAGAGAGGTTAGCCAACTGAAAGCCTTTACTGTTAGGATTATCGTATATGACTTTGTGTGAAAATTATATGATGTACAACGCTATGTATGAAGAACGTCTGGGAATTTTAACAAATGTAATATGGAAGATTTCACCCCAGAGTATGTATACGTTACCATGATAGACGTCCTTGAAAGAAGGTCAACGGTCGTGACTGAGAAGGATATTATACGGTAACAGTTTTGTAATCCTTAGTCTATGGACAGAGGTCTTTACTAGAAGAGAATCTTCAGGAACTTTAGCAGTAATAATCAATATGTTGTCGTGTGATCTTTGCGCCTGTGACGATGTCCGTCTTGTCCACTTCGTGTCCTGGTGAATAAAATCTATGTAAAGTTACCAACGACTCGTGTGCTGCTAATACTTGACCAGTTCACACAATTCAAGATACATTGTTGGTTTTTCGTTTGAAAGACATTGTTGACATTTATTCCATTGTAACCATTCGCGTTTCAATTCATCACTATGAAAACGACTCCAACAATAACTAAAGTGAACTAATTTAATATTTCATACAGGAAGGACATTTATAACTACATAATAACTTTTAGTTATTGGGCAGATTGTCCCAACATTTTTAATTGTTCTTTTCTGTAAACTATCTTGTCCTTATTTTCAAAGACCTGTCCACAAGCTATGAATGGACAGGCAAAATAAATTGTAAATATTTGTTCAAAGAAAAACTTAACTGCTAGTTATTAACTTCTTTAATAGAAACTTAAAGTGTTTGATTGTTGTGTACCATCATTCATTTCTCCCCTAGACACTAGGTACACCATACACCATACACTAGAGCCAGAAGATTGACCGTGTGAGACCTAGGGAGGTAGCGTTAGGTTCTCTGCATATAATTCATCATCATCATCTATAGAGTGAGAGACCTACATGTGCTTGACCTCACACGGTTATAGCAGACACCTTTTCATTCTTTTAGGATACCATCATAACCTCCCCAGCAAAATCAACTTTGCTACATTCATTGCAATCGCAGCTGTACAAACAGTAGTATCACTGCAGCAGTAGTACTACAAGTAGTAGTAGCCAGAGCAATAGTAGTGGTACAAGTAATTGTAGTCCTAGCAATTGTAGCCGTACAAGTAGTAATATGCACAACAATTTTAGTGGTAAAGGTAGTAGTAAACATAGCAAATGTAGCGGTGTTAAGTAGTAGTTATAAAAGTAATGCTGTACTGTCAAGTGACTTTAGTACTGTAGAAGATAATGTAACCACATCCGATGTAATAGACATTTCGAATGTTGTGATTTTTGCTTTTGGTTTTTTTTTTTTGTTTATTCCTTAAAGAAAAAAACAAAAAAACTCACACAAGCGCACCGAACATCTGGTAAATGCGGATGTTTCCATTTTTGTGAAGTATTGATTCTTTCCCTAAATAGAGATCAGTCTTCTAGTATGATCAAGATTGTTTTAACTAATCTCCATATTAATTTGTGCTGCAACGAACAATGAAATAAATCTCGTCAGCTTTACAGTAAAATACGGAAAAGGTGCACAGTGCACCATGAAAACTAAATAAAACATCCATTAAAAGAGCGTGCATGACATAGAAGAATTTCATGGTGTATTACTGACCGTAAGTCATGATAAAGTTTGACTACCAAGATCCAATGAAGTTGAAATGGGATGGAAAGGAATACAATGACCACAGGAGATTTAGTGACGTCATCCGGATATGCAGCAGATAAAGCGCAAAATAATTATTTCCCGTCACTATTGACGGGTTACTAGCTCTTATTTACAAGAAGCGTGCACGCAAGTTTAAAATAAAAATAAATAATTCCGTCATAACTGCCAGTAATGTTGTTAAATATAGCCCGCACTCTCCTGCCCTCTGCTCATCCTGGTTCTCACACACCCCTCTTTAAATGACCCGGGCAAGAATATGAGACAAACGAGTATTATTCACCTAAGAACGGTCACTTCAGGATTTCTGGACACCTAACTAGTTCGCTAAATGACTTATGTGGCTACAACAGGCGTAGTTTTACGATGGTGCGGTAATTCGACCGTTAACCAGAATGGGTCGGTAACACAGTCACGATGTCTGATGAAGTACTTTCGGTGTCTAAGGTCAAGCTTTGGTCTAACTTATCCATAGAACATGCAATGTTTCTCAAAATTATAAGGAAGATGTGTACGTTTCTGTGAACGTCATGCAAAGCCGCTACCCTTCTATTCTCTCCCCCCCCCCCACCCTTTATCCTCTCAGAGTATGTCAATAGTATACTATTTACTATCAGATACGGAGAAGTGAGACAAAATTAACATCATTGTCCTTCAACTTCTCAAGGGTCATAGGCTCACGTCAAGTCTTCGTGTCTTGTGCTATCGGTTACATGGTCTTTCTGTGTCTTCCTCGTTCCTCTCAATTCTATCTCTAGCTTTCTTCTCCATGTGTTTTTCAATCTCCCTCTAACTCTCGTAACCTTTGGATTCCAGAACAAGGACTGCCTTGTAATGCTGTTAACAGGTTTTCTCAATGAATGTCTTATCTAGCGTCTTCTTCTCCTCATTTGTTGTTCAACTGGCACTTGTCATCAGTTCCACGTTGGTAACCTTGTCATACCATTCCAATCCTTCTATTCTACGCAAGAATCTATTTATGAAAGTCACTAAAGTAAGACGTACTGTCATGTTAATCATACGGCCCTATTCTGGCCCTTAAAGTACAGATTTGAGATCCGTTTTGTATCCGTGAACCACTAGGCGTCGACTACGCTTGATGCTAATGGCTGACTACATAAAAATTGATGAATGACTGTAAAGATCAGTACAGGAAAGTTTGTGTGTACGTTTTACAGTCCACACTAACCGACAAATTATGCTGTATCAGGGTCTTACATATACACTTCTCTCTCTCTCTCTCTCTCTCTCTCTCTCTCTCTCTCTCTCTCTCTCTCTCTCTCTCTCTCTCTCTCTCTCTCTCTCTCTCTCTTTCTCTCTCTCTCTCTAAGATATGGCTAACAAAGAAGTAATAGGAACTGAATAGTAAAATAATGAATGGATGAACAATTAATAATGATATGAAACTCTATAGAGAGCCTTACAAGAGGATGAAGTCTGATCGCCAGAATATGTCCCCTCGTCAGACAAAATCAATAAATATAATGATATGGAAGTCAGTTGTACAAGCAACCAAGAGACTTATTAGATATTCTTTGATAGGGTACGATATCGACACATACAGACAATTAATAAGTATATGTTATGTAAAATTGAGAAGTTAATATACCAATAACGTAAAGATATTGCCAAACGTTACGTAAAAAACAAGAAGAGCGTCACGGGATTGTCTCCCCTGCTCTGCCTCAACAATGGCCAAACTAAGAGAATAAAAATGAGGGTCTTCAAAGGTGTTCATCAAAGGGGCTGAGGGATTCCCACTTCTACAGGTACGTTTTTAGCCTGGTAGCGAATTGCCTGAATGATTCGTGTATTTATCTTTTAGCCTCTCGGAACTTGCTACGAAATGTCTTAGCGTTAAGTTGAAAACGCTGGAGCAAGGCTTTCTTCAGAATTTAATGTTGTTTCGGTCTTCCGTGGCATCTTCAGAAATACATCATAAGCTGATTCCCTCAGACTCTGGGATAATTTCATGTTATATTTCTCCTTCTCTAAGCTATAGGTAGCTGCTAAGTACTCGAATCTAGAAAGAAAGCGTCTATTTCTTCTGAAGTCTTGGAATAGGCATCCAGTAGGAAAGAAGCCGCACTAGACGTAGCCGCATGAGAGATACTTCCCCCATCGCTGCCTTGAGAACTTCCCGACCCACTAACATTTTAATTATAATCTATTCTCTTTCATCATTGTATAGTTCCTTCAGTCTGATCTCATGGACTCTTTGGGCGAGCCTTATCTGCCTCTTGTCTGTTCCTTTTCGAATGTGCTTTGCTTTTGTTTTTTTCTTCGGCTCCCGTCTTGGTTTTTTTTTGGCTTCCTTCTCTGCCTTGCACTTTTCGCGTTTGCGGGCCAATTTTCTGTCCTCGTGTAGCGATGCTTTGTCTGCCCTTTTCTTCTGTTTTGTTTCTCTTCCGGTCTTCTTTCACCGAAGTGATCACGAAGTCACGAAGCTCTTTTGCAGAAAAACCTAAATCTTTACCTATATTTAAGTAGTAGGTGAGAAGATTGAGAGGCTTGGCCATTCTGTGCAAGAAATATGTTTACACACTACAAAACAATGCAAATCCTTTATTAGTATAGAAGTAATCAACAAATTACACAAAATAGCCACAACTAATGGACTCTATTTAACACCCTACACATTTTAAGAGACAATATTTCTTTTATGAATGATCACTAAACGCTCAAGAAAGTGACATTTAGACGTTTTTTAATGGTGACATGCACCATATACTCAAATTAAAGAAAAATACAAACTGACAAAATTTTTCCTAGAAATTAGAGATATTTGTCAACACTGTCTAGGGGAAGTAACTAGACTGCGTTCATATGCACGAACGAAACCGCAATTGTCGCTTATCACAATTGTGTGTCTGGGTTCACTTATTCCCGGACGATATCCCAATTGTCACGGTCTTGTCTCCCCTGCTTTGCAGCGGTGGTCCAACAACGGTCTAACTTTAAGTTTAACTTTAAGAGATAAAACTGAGGGTCTTCAAAGGTCATCGACCTTCACTCAAGATTACTCTTGGCAGAGATACAAATAAAAGAATGATTATTCTATTTCAGGAAGCCTCACAGCAATTTTAAGAAAGCAAGCATAACAACTGGGGTCATCTAAGCTGTAATGTACTTTTTAATCTTCCTGCCCCTTCTGTGAGGAAAGAGAAACTTGCTTGCATATCTGAGCCTCCAACTGAAATGATTCAGTAAAATATTACTTTAATAGCTCTGAATAGTTATGTATTTAAAATAACTGATCATACTCAATAATGATTAAATCAACTATAAATTTGTATTTCAGATAACAAAAGTAATAATAAATTTTAGTTAACAAAGTTAAACATGTAGTGATGAGTTAAAATGAAGCACTGATGTTTTCAACACTGGTAATAACTTTAAAGTGGATATCGTTAAAAAAAAGTTCTTTATCTGGGCCTGACTGTAATGCTTAACTAGCCAGATGTTGACGATAATTTGTTGTTGGTGTTAGGTTACGTCACCCTTGATTCCCAAGTGTGTTGTTGACCGTTATATCAATCGTAAAATTATGTGACAGTAGCACGTCCCTGGCGGTAATGCTGGGCACAACCATTCCCATTGGCAAGGCAAGCGTCTTCAAGACCCGTCTGATGTAGGAGTCTAGCGTAGACTGCTGGCAACTTAAACCACAAACTTATACTACAAACGTATACCACAAACTGAGAGAAAAAAGTAAATGTTTCTTCTAAGCATAGGGTCTCCTGTCACGAGATTTAAGCGCCATCTGCTTCCATTCCACCACTTCATCTTCTTCAGAAAGTTTACCCTCCCTGAGCATTAATGTTAAACCCAGAGAGTCAGATGAAAGTGTTTTTGGACAGCGGAAAACGACAACTGCATTATTTAAACATGTTTGAATATACACATAAACTTATTAAAATGTTAATATAATAAATATTTACACCATGATGTCATCATCATCATCCACTCCCTGCTTCACATAGATCTTAGGGCCACCTCTGCTTTTGGATTCATTGTGTGGAAACCCACACGAAGCAGTCACCAGCTCTTGCAGTGGTGGTTCATGAATCCAATCATTTTTATATGCTGAGGTTGCCAGCCTCGTATGAACCTGCACACCCACAAGCAATTTGCACACGTTAAATGCAAAAATAAAAAATGATAAAAATATGCATATTACAACTTACCCTGATTATCGGGAATGATTTTTACAGACATCTTGCATAGGATAAACGTTTGAGTAGTGTCGGGCCACTGATTTTAAGAGGCCGTCTTACATGTGGTCATGGTATTACAAGTTATAATCCCAATGTTATTCTGTATGTAGGCTCCTAGGAATCGTGGTTTCCAGCACTATATTATAATTTTCTTTCTGTCTAATATCAGAAGATCCTGTAATACTTGGTTCTGTCCTTATGTTGGAATCCAGTTTCTATTTGTTATCCTGGCTGTCTTAAATGTCTCTTTGACGAGATGGAAATGCAGTGAAGTAGAATAACAATGTTGTAGATTATAAGGGGCATTTTCGCTCACCCATGTGGTTTCGTTGGAAATTTTCAAATCAGAAGTGTCTGATATCGGTTGGGGTCTTTTTCCTCCACTGCCCTCTTCTGTAGAACATTCAACAAGGCACCATAAGATATTTTCATTATAGGTCACTTACCGATTTCATCTGCCTGTCTTTCATGATCATATAAGGTCTTGATTCTTCTGTTTCGTCTGTCCTGTTCACAAACACACTACTTCACAGATCTAACATTATAATCTCCTTACTTACTTACTTAGTCGTTCCCCTTCTACCGTGAGGTTAGAGGTTTGGAAGAGAGAGCGCCAGACTATTCTATCAGCTGTCTTCTTCCTGGCCTGGTTCCATTCTAGTCCTCGGTCCTTCAAAGATTGTCTAATGTTGTCCTCCCAGCGGACTCTGGGTCGTCCTGGAGGTCTGGATCCCTGGCTCTTTGTTTCCCATGCTTGTCGTGGTAGCCGATCTTCTCCCATTCTGCAGACATGGCCAAACCATCTTAGTTTGGACTGTTCTATTTGGGTCTGCAGTGGGTGGGATTTTAGGCCTTGACGTATCGTCTGGTTGCGGACCATGTCTCTTCTTGTTACTTCAACCACCTTCCTCAGATACCTCATTTCTGAGGTTTGGATCTGGCTTTTGTGGGTTGTAGTCATTGCCCATGACTCGCATCCATATGTCAAGACTGGGACATAGGTGGAGCGGTATACAGCCATCTTCGTTTTCTTACCAACCTCTTTCTTGCTGAGGAATCCTCGATTTATGGCCTGATAAAGTCTCCCAGCCGCTGCTTTTCGAGTGGCCAACTCTTCTTTGATGCCCCCCTTTCGTTCTATAATGGCTCCGAGATATTTAAAGTGGTCGACCTGCTCCAGGACCTGTTCTCCCAACTTAATCTGATGTTTTCTTTCTTCTCGTGATATCACCATGGATTTTGTTTTAGAGCTGCTTATGACCATCCCTCTCTTCTCCAGCTCTTCCTTCCAGACTTGCAGGTTGGATTGGAGATGTGTCTCTGATTTAGCAATCAGGACAACATCATCAGCAAATGCTAGCTCTGAAATACAGACCTGTCTCATCTTCCAGTACCCCACTGAATACTTTCTTGTTCTCTCCTTACATGCCTTGATGACATCGTCCATGAGGAGTATGAAAAGATAAGGTTATAATCTCCTCCCATATGTTATTTCTCCATAATTGTTCACTACAGCAAAGTCCATCTCCCGGAAATATTACATCACTATCCGTGTCTTAATCTTCAGCAAGATGGGCATTTCCTACAGCCAAGTGAGAGCTGTCTTGTATTTTATCATGTCATGTTTGCGAGCTTGCACCTTATCATGTGGCAATCTGGCAGCGTGTATCGTCCCGAACAAGAAGTCGGAGTTAACAATAGGAGTGTCACTCAATGTAGACTCTCACTCCGTCTGAAGCTAATGATAAAATCAATGTGGTAGGTTCGCTCTTTCGCTAAACGTCTCCAATAACAAATCTGGGTTTTCACCATATATCATCTTGTGCAAGGGTAATCCCAGCTTACCTTTTGCCGTCCTTTTCTGGCTATACGGAAGAAGTTACCTAACGTAAACAACTTTGCCCTACACAAACAGAAGTCAATGTTGCTTGAAAAGGTCAAGCATTCATGTAAAATAGGGAGTGACAAAGTATAACAAGACAAGATAAGGAAACCTTGAACAATGAAAGCGAAAACAACGTTAAGGAGCGAGTGAGACATAGGTAAAGGATGGGCACAGGAGAAAGTTAAATGATGTCACAGAAGAAATGTAATGATCGAAGATTTGTCTTGTCACAAAGAGCAACAGACTCCTCACTGCTTTAACCAAAGACTATACAGGTAGCCACAAATGAAGCTCTAAACTATTGTTGCGGACATACAAACACAGAAAAACAGCTGCTAACTAGAATGTGCAAAAAACTCGTACAATGAATAGTCATCAGGTAAATGTTATTTTCCCTAAAAAACAACTAGCTGAGTCAGTCTTTAGTACTGTTTTTATTTCTACAAGTAGGTCCTAGAAAAGCTATAAATTAAAAGCGATTAATAAAAGATGTCAAAGTAAGACAGCTAAAGTATTTTGACCATATTAAAAAGGCATAAAACTTTGCTGAGAGCTATAATGGAAAGAAGAATTGAGGTAAACGTGCAAGAGGAACAGAACGTTATAGGTGGGAGATAACATGAAGAGATGGACAGGACTGAGTCCTTCAGAATGCATCTGCAAGATGAGAGACAAAAAACCTTGGAGATATATATGTCACAGAACGTCTGAACATGCTCTTGATAATGACCCGATATATATATATATATATATATATATATATATATATATATATATATATATATATATATATATATATATATATATATATATATATATATATATATCGTGTGTGTGTGTGTGTGTGAGTGTGTTAATTGTCCCCTGGTAAATGCAGTTCTGTGAAGAAAACCAGCTGGTCATATGTAACACCTTTTTTGAACACCACCCAAGGAAATTATACATATGGAAAAGCCCAGGAGATGTAACACGAAATCAAATCGACTATATCATGATAAAACATAGATTTAAGAACAGTGTCACAAGTGCAAAGACACATCCTGGCGCCGACATAAATTCAGATCACAATCCAGTCGTCATCAAAGTAAATATAAAGCTGAAAAGAGCAGGAAACAGAAGACAGGAGGAACCCCAGATAGAAATATCAGCGCCGAAACAACCAGATATAAAACAGAAATATTTAATCGATGTCAAAAATAAATATCAACAGTTATTGACAGAAAGCATGGAGCAGTATAGAAGAGAAAATCTAGAAGAAAAAGCAACCGCAAAATGGGAATGCTTAAAAACAAGCATACAATCAGCAAATGCAAATTTACCTAAAAAGGAGTCTAAGAAAAATCAAATTTGGATGATAGATGACATCTTGAATAAAATGGCAGAAAGAAAGAAAGCAAAAAACACTCCAGAATATAAAACAATAGATAATGACATACGTACTATGTGTAGAGAAGCAAAAGAACGGTGGATAGAAACAAAATGCAAGGAAATAGAAGACTTTGAAGCAAAGCACATGACAAGAGATATGCATGAAGAAATAAAGAAATTATCAAATCGGTCGCGGTTTGCACAAGGAGGAAGCTGTATCAAGAACAAAAATGGTGTAATATTACTTGATGAGAAAGACATATCAAACAGATGGGCAGAATACGTAGAAGAACTATTCGAGGACAACAGAGGTAAAAAACCATCACCAGATTCTAATGAAGGCCCAAACATTCTGAGATCAGAAGTAGAGAATGCCATTCATATGATACAAAAAGGAAAATCAGCAGGCATGAATAACATAAAAATTGAAATGATAGAAGCTCTGGAGAGCTTTGGTATAGATACAATCACAGAAATATGCAACGATATATACAATACAGGATATATACCACACGACATGAAGACATCAGTTTTCATAACATTGCCCAAAAAACCAAATGCAACAGAATGTTCAGACTTCAGAACAATCAGCCTGATGAGTCATGCAATTAAGATACTGCTCAAAATAATACAGGAAAGAATAAAAAGTAAAGTAGACAGCGAAATCCAAGAAGAACAGTTTGGTTTTAGACGGAACAGTGGAACAAGAGAGGCAATATTTTGCCTAAGAATATTAGCAGACAAATATACAGAGGTCCAAAAAAGTATGTATATGTGCTTCATTGACGATAAGAGGGCATTTGACAGAGTCCATCATGAGAAAATAATTGAATGCCTCAAAGACATAGGTATTGATGGAAAAGATATAAGAATACTCAGTAACCTTTATTGGGAGCAAACTGCCACAGTAAGATCGGGAAGGAATTATTCACCATACATAGACATAAAAAGAGGTGTCAGACAAGGTTGTGTGCTGTCCCCCTGCCTATTTAATTTATACACCGAAAAAATTTTCAAACAGATACAGGAAATACCAGGACTGAACATCAGTGGAAGGTCAATAAACAACCTTAGATATGCAGATGATACCATGTTGTTAGCTGAAAGCGAACAGGAGTTACAAGAACTAGTGAAGCAAGTGAACAGTATAAGTCATGAATATGGACTCGACATTAATAATGAGAAAACAAAAACTATGATAATTAGCAAAACAGACGATAAACCCACATTAAAGATAAGCGTAAATGGGAAAATCCTGGAACAAGTCAAGAGCTACGTATATCTTGGTCATATAATAACAGAAGATGGCAGATGTGAAACAGAAATCAAGAAGAGAATAGGAATGGCCAAAGCTACATTCAACAATATGAAACATATACTGACATCCAAACAGTTATCTCACAAATTAAAACTGAGAATCATAAAGTGTTATATATATTCTGCATTTCTGTATGGTGCAGAAACATGGACGATGAATAAGCATTTGGAAGAAAGAATTGAGGCTCTTGAAATGTGGATATATAGAAGAATGGGGCGTATCTCATGGAAAGAGATGAAAACAAATAAGGAGGTCCTAGAAAATCTAGGTATGAAAAGAGAACTAATGAGGGAGGTCAAAGTTCGGCAGCTAAAATACTTTGGCCACATAAAAAGGCATAACACCTTGCAGAAGACCATAACAGAAGGGAGAGTTGAAGGCAAACGTGCAAGGGGAAGACAGCGCTATAAGTGGGAAGATAACATCAAGAGATGGACAGGAAAGAGTCTTTCAGAGTGCACCACCAAGACAAGAGACAGAAGACGTTGGAGATCCATTACAGCCAACCTTCGTTGTGGAGATGGCAACTGATGATGATGAAATGCATATGCTACCGTAACATTTTTGTGTCTGTTATTTTCCTGTTTAAATCAAACAGATATAGGTCAGTAGCTTTGATTTTATGTCTACATGCCTAGCAACATGAACGGTTATTGATATTTCAGAATTGCTGTGTTCTGGGAATGATACCTACACCGCCTTCTGTATTGTCTAGTCTGAAACACTGAGCATGATTGTCTCTTACTCAATAATCTGGTTATGTTGATTACAAGACCACAAGGTCGTTTATATTTGGACATATGCTCTAATATAACCAATAGGCCCTGTGCCTAGGTTGAACACGGCACGCCTTGCCAAAACGAGGCAAACATTTTTTTAAAGTTATGTTAATCTTAGAAAATCTTTATTTATTTCATTTTGCTTCTGGAAAATAAAAAAAATATTAAACTTGTTAGTTGTCGTTTTCATTCCCGCGCCATATAATCAAGGAGCCACCACTGTAGCTGCTTGTCTTGCAGGAAGCCTGCACTAATCATTCACATGCTCTTACAGCAGTGGTTTCTGTAGCAATTATTTTTACATCATGAGATTGCCAGCCCATGCACAACCATGTATTAGTCGCCATATACGACATGCCTGTAGATAGATCAGTTGTATTCTTTAGTAAAACTGAATTTATTGCTCTTTGTTTTCATATCTGTTTCGTGTACATTCAATAAATAATGATATAACAATTAAATAGGAGTGTGTAACTTTTAAATCACCCTGTATATCTAATTAATCGTACGCTATTAGTGGAGAAGCTAAATAACTAAGTATTTCCTTTTTTCACAGGGCGAGAAGGCGTAAACGTAATGAGCTGTAACATTATTCCCTGCTCATTAAAAATTAAACACACTATCTTAATACTTTCGTTGTCCTCATTCATGAATCACTAGGTTTACAGGGTGAGTGGTTAGCGACGTTACGTACTGATCAACTTTTTTAATCAGGGAGCAATTAATAAAGTGCTGAATGTCAATTATTTAAGATGTCTATTGTTCGTGATCATATCACGTTTTGATGACTGGTGCACTCATGAAGCACGCATATTTAGGTTCAGGCGAATTTTTTTTTTTTTGGCGTGGGATAGTCAACTTGCTTGTCTATGTAAACATGGATAATACATCACGATATGGATAATACATCACGATATGGATAATACATCACGATATGGATAATACATCACGATATGGATAATACATCACGATATGGATAATACATCACGATATGGATGATAGACGGCGACAGTCTTCAAATAAGTAAAGGTAAAGGTAGTCCCATATCAGAAACTGTCATAAGGGAGTGAAATGTTAGAGACCTTCATTATACTAGGTTCAAATTTGTATGAGGTAAAGTCTTTGCTTTCCCTATGCCAAGAGCACAGACAGGTACCCGTAACAGATGGGTAGACAGGAGCGTGAAGTTACCAGGTTTTGATCGTAACCAGTACTGTGCCGCGAGAGGAAAACAATGTAACTGCCTGGCCAATTGGACGTTCGTTTAAACAGGCACCCGGTAGTTGTTGAGCATAATACTAAACATGCTTGCTGCTACTGATAGCAACGTTCTGTGGCGGAACAACAACACACAAGTAGGCTAGTTCTTTATTTCTTACTGATTGCCTGCTAACATACCTTTTTGTGTTGTTTGTTTATTTATTTATTGTTTACATGCCTCGGGTTTCCCCTGTGGTGGAAGTCATAGTACTTCTATATTACTTGAACTTTTCTGTTGATAAAGTCAAGGTCAGTTACCCATGAATGTGGTGATGTTTCCATCATGATGGACGCCACATAAGGCACTTATACTGTGTGTGTATATATACATATGTGTGTGCGTGTGTCTCTGTATGTATGTGTGTCTTGTGTGAAAAGTCTGCTTATCAGGAATAAAGAAATTGATGTAAACACTATACCATGCCAACCTGATGAATAAAAGTAAACACATGCAAATATGACAGGTTTAACACCGAAGGCGACAAGGTGTCAATAGTTAAAGTGGATTGTCTTAAAGTTTTACGCTAATACTTTCGGTGCTGGCCAGATGATAACTGTTGTAAATGTGGTAATCTAGTAGATAGTTTTGATGGAATTACTATTCTGATTTAACCTAAGGTCTTTTATATTTGGAGATGCGCCCTAATATAACCGATTAGGTTTAACGGGACGCGCCTCGCCAAAACGAGGCAAAACTTAATTATTTTTTTTTAATAGAATAAAAAAATGATGGAATTACTTTCTCTGCTACGTTGTAGATTATAATGAGAGAATAGAGAGTACAAATAATACCAGTTATGTAAAGCCCATAGTCTGTACTCCCTGTCTCATATCAGGAATAATCATATCTGAAATAAACATTCAAGATAGTGTTATCATTTAATTATTTATTATCATACTTTTTTTTCCTGTACTTAGCATTTTTGCCATATTTAGCCGTTACCATGCCCGCCCGGATGTAGAAATCATCTTGCGTAGACATCGCAACGAAACCTGCCACTCTAATCGACGGGTTATATCATTTTTTCTTCATGGTCGTCGCTAAATTCTCGCTTTCTTTCCTTTCTTTTTTTGCCCACTTGTTCTTGACGAAGGCATTGTTGTCGTTACGTTGGCAGTTTTGTTTGTCCCTTGTCTTAGTCTTCTTCTTCTTCTTCTCGATCGCTGTTGTTTAGTAATGTCTGCACAAGAAGTCCGGTTGTCTGGATGTATGTTGCTGTTATTTAGTAATGTCTACACAAGAAGTCCGGTTCTCTGGATGTATGTTGCTGTTGTTTAGTAATGTCTACACAAGAAGTCCAGTTCTTTGGATGTATGTTGCTGTTGTTTAGTAATGTCTGCACAAGAAGTCCGGTTCTCTGGATGTATGTTGCTGTTGTTTAGTAATGTCTACAAAAGAAGTCCGGTTCTCTGGATGTATGTTGCTGTTGTTTAGTAATGTCTACACAAGACGTCCGGTTCTCTGGATGTATGTTGCTGTGGTTTAGTAATGTCTACACAAGACGTCCGGTTCTCTGGATGTATGTTGCTGTGGTTGATAGTTCGTCAAGACTCCCAAACAGCTTTGTGTGGATGTGCGTCTCTGTGTGCCAATGTTCAGTCTGCAATTGACTAAGCATGTGGCAGTCTTGCAGGATGTGTCCGGCTGTCTGTGCTGCCTGTCCACACGTACATAGCGGTGATGGGACCAATCTCAGTCTGTATAAGTGACTGTTCAGTCTGTTACGTCCTGTTCTAATGCGGAACAGGATCACCTGTTTTGCTCGATCAAGAAAGTGATAGTTGTCTCTTTGTTGGTCAATTTTCTTGATGACCTTGATAAGGGTCTTCTTTTCCTGGAAGGTGATTGTTTGTTCTTTTTGTTCCCGTGTTGCTCCCTCTTTTGCTACCTTGTCTTAGTAAGACGTATCATCTTTACAAAAAAACTAACCTGAAGTTAATCATCATCCTCCTCATCATCATCCATATCTCCCTGGGGAGCATGGACATTCAACATGTTCACGCCAGGCTATCCGGTCATCCAATCAATTTCTTACTATATCTTCTTTTTCCTTTTCATTTCTGTCTCAAATTACTTTTTTCTTTTGTCTTTGGCCTCATTATTTCTTTTAACCTGTGGTTTCCATGACAAAGATTGCCTTGTGATGCTATCAGCTGCTTTTTTTCAATGTGTGTCCTTTCAAACACCAGCATCTTGTTGTCATGTCTTATGTCACTCGTATATCTCGGGGTTCTTCTCAACAATTACACATTTGTGATCTTGTCGTACCATTTCCATCTTTCTATTCCGCGCAGGCACCCTCTTAGGAACGTCTGTAGATTTTAAAAAAATGTATCACTGTTTTTCTTAGTATTTCAGGTATCATCTAGTTTGACACACCATAGTTCGCTGGTGTCACAGTGACTGTTAATTTATTTTACCATCACGTCCGATTATTTATTACTCTTTAATGTTCTGGTTTCCTTGACATTTTGTATTTTCTTTTCTACCTTCGGGGCCCAATTTTTTCACCTTCTCAAACCTCACCCGAGGTTTGTTTACGTTCTGGCCCTTAGTAGAAATTCCCACTGGACCAGCAGACGGTCATATAACGTAATGTTACCTAAACGCACCTGCGGTTCGTTTGAACAGAGAAACATTTCTGTTACGCTTAAAGTGCTTGAACGAGCGAAATGGTTTCTGTGAAAGAAAAGGCTTGTCTGTGGGAGGTAACTTCTGCGGTCGGAAAGCAGTTTTGATCCCCGACTCAGGGGAAGATAACCCGCGGGTGGTGTCTGTGTTTGGCCTTCAGAACGCAATTAGTGATCATAATATTATGTCTATCTGGGGAAATTTCGAGCGGCTGTTGTCTCTGATGTAGTCTCTAGAATAACCTTTGTCTTACTAATGATTACGTTCTACGCCGAAACATCTGCAGAAATAGGCCAGCCAGGTGTCCCGGGTAGCGTTGTTTGTAAACTATAAATCTAGAGAGTTTTAATAGTCAAACACACTCGTAAATATTTCCTGCCCGAAGAGAGACCATCATGAGATAAGGCAGACTTTAACACAGAACTAAATGTTAAGGCCTATCTCTAGTCATTCCTCGGGGTGAGTAAACAACTCTTATAATATATGATATATTCATGTTAGCTTTTACACATATCTGATAGGAAAGTGACTTGAATTCATTTCTGAGGACTTCTCCTAGTAATTTAATTCAGTGATAATGTAGTGCAGTCTACCGCCTTAGTTAAGTGGTGCTTAAACAGTCAGGTGTCAGTGTTATGGTTTATAATGGGTTAAATGATAAACTTATATCAACAGATACAGGCACTATAACTCTGAATTATAGGAGATAGTCACTTATTCCTTTTTGATAGAAACTTCTAGTGGCTGGGGAGAATCATTATATGCTTACTTGTGTAGCTAGACTCTAGCCATAACTTTCACAGAAAGCAGACGCCCGCCATAGATATAATTCTATTATATGTTCAGTCACAACTGTATTATTATAGCTAGAACATTGCATTTTCTATGTATTCATTTGTGGGATGTTAATATTTTTGTTTCCCCAAAGGGACATACGATTTATTTTTGCAATGTCAAATGCTGTAATATTTTATGTAAACTCATTTAAATGATTGTGAGATGAATAGCATATCCCCTCAGCGGTAACTACAGGGTTAGGTTTCCTGTATGTTTAGTTGGGAGAAGAGGAGTAGATTGTGCTGTCAGAACATTTACTGACAGGTACATGGGTGTACAAAAGATATTAAGCCTATGCAGGCGCATGCTGATAATTGATAGAGTGGAAGAAGCGGAGCATAACTGTTTATATAACTTTAGTGTAATTTTAGTGCTTGCTTGATGTAAAGACCGTCTTTTTGGGTCTCAGTTTCAGGGATACTGACTTGCTAGAGCAGACTCCAGTCAGGCGAAGAACGTCATAGTCTCTTCGATCTAGAGGGTTTCTGAATACAGCTAGCATCACGAGTTGTCAACCCCTACACCTGATACAAAACCCTTTTCTGTCAACGCCATTCTCTCTAACGGGAAACTAAGCTCACGCAGTGTGCAACGAGCCAACGCTAAATCTGAAATCATCTACTGCAGTAGTAGTCTCCTATTTGCCTATTGATCACCAGTCAGAGCATGGCGGCTTCCAGCATATCAATCAGCCCAGCGTCTATAGCAGAATTTCAATCACCAGCCTTTGTGTGCCTAAACGGGGCACTCAGTCAAACCACAGTCAAGCCAGCCCAAACCGGATTTAATACCCAGTACGCAAGCCAATTCTAGCGCCGGATAAGAGAGCATGGGACCGTTTTGTCCTCAAGTAACTTCGTCTGTTGTATTTCTGGGTTATGTAGAACCTCACACTTAGGAGCGGCCAGCCAAAGATAGACAGAGTTCCAGCCCCCCTCGCGCAATTAGGGGTCACCAACGATAGCACCGACAAAGAAAGTTTTGTAGGTTTATTTCATCCCCTTAAAGGATATTGTTGCGTGATAAATTCTCGCAACATCATTTTATTACAATATCTATTTTATAACGCAAGGGCAACAACTGCTTGAAATTTATAGTCACTTTTCTCGGTAAGCATTTGTCTTCTCGCGTTGGTATCGAATGCAGTTAAGTTTGAGCTGTGGTCATTTTGCGCTGGACTGCGCATGACTTGTCTTGCTTCTTGGTCGATCGGTTTCCGCCCACCACTAGTGGAGTGAGCGATTTGGAATGGCGAAAGAGATGCCTCGTTGAAGAGGGGATCTCCGCTATTTTTTTGTTCTGTCAGGGATGTGTAGTCCTCTTAATGGATATTTCGTTTATTCGAGATAATACCTCTAGTGTTTCCCACATGTCGGGAGGCGTGATATTTCTGTGTATTTCCGGAAGGCAAGGTAAATTAACATTTTCATTAACTCTATCGATTTTTGGTCGTGAACGATTTCTGGTTCATAGCCTGTCTTCGAAGTCGTCGTCACGAGATGTTTTCCTAGCTCACATGTCGCTGTATTGTGCTGCATCGGTTGATGCAGGTCCCAAGGACTATTACTTGCTACTTGGTTACCTGAACTAGGTTTGAAAAACCTTTGTTATCTAGAGGATATTTTTGAGGACATTATTTATACTTCGGCAGACGTGTCTGTCTTGCTGAAGTCAGACTAAGGAGAGTGAACTGATCTCATATATCTGGTTATCTCCTGGCTGTTATAGAAAAGGATGGAGTTTTTCACCTGACTACATTTACAGCACTATGAAATATAACATGCATCTGACTCATCATTGTAATGCTGTCTACCGTCTATTGCTGTATTGAATGTTGCTGTGATAATGACTGTTTGATGTGTCTACATATTCGCGTAACCATTTTGTCACTGTGGCGTCCACAATAAATAATGAAGAAAAACGTCAACGGCTGTTTCAAGAATCATTGACTTTATACGTCGTGAGTTTACTGACGTCCTATGTGGATTGCCCTGTTATTTTTGTATGAACATTGTTTGACTGAACACATCTGCACACTACACAAAACCAGACATGCGGATACCATCCATCATCATATGGCATCACGCATCATTTGGTGGCCATAAGCTGGTTTGATTCTGGTACCAGCAAACACGGGGTCCCTTACCCACTTCATTTTCAACAAGAATTCATCAACATCCTTCAAGAAATTAACATTCTTCAAGACAGCCAACATCTTCAAATTTTTCAAAGTACTCGGCGTTGCCCGGTAAAAGTCAAAATTTCAACTTTTTGACGGAAACAAGAATTTGACAGTACCCGGCGTTGTTACATGTTGCCGGATAACTCGGACTGCTGTTATCTTTTACGCAAGTCAAGCAAGTTGCTGCTGTCAAGGTTCCAGTGCTGTCGTTTTTTGAGAAGGTCAAGTGCCGGTTGAAACGGGTTGTTTTCTGAAGAAGGCCAAGTACCGATTTCCATCAACTTACTTTGGATTAGAAGGTCAAGTGCCGAAACAACTCAACATACAGTATTTCAGTCGCAAGTGGAAAAGGAATTGGATGAAATGATTCAATTAAATATAATTGAACCATCGACTTCACCATATTCTTCTTCCATGGTTATTGTCCGGAAGAGGATAAGAACATACGAATTTGCGTTGATTATCGCAAATTGAATCAGGTCACAAAGTTCGATGCTGAACCGATGCCTTTGTTAGAAGATCTACTGATTAGACTTTCTAATTCTAGATTCTTCACTAAACTTGACTTGTCTAAAGGGTATTGGCAAGTGCCTTTAGCAGAGCATGCCAAACCTCTTACTGCTTTTTCTACACCTAGGGGTCTATTTCAATGGAATGTTATGCCTTTTGGTCTCATGAACGCCCCTGCAACTTTCGTTCGCATGATGCGTCGAATTCTGTCACATCGTTCGGATGTCATCGCATACTTAGATGACATCTGTCTCTTCAGTGATACCTGGGAAGATCACTATTTAGGGTTATATGACTTACTGTCCACTCTACGTGAGAATAATTTGACAGCGAAACCTTCTAAAGCTTTTGTTGGTTTTGGTGAAATCTCTTTCCTGGGTCATCGTGTTGGTCATGGTCTCTTGAAGACAGAAGACCACAATACTTCCAAAATACTGAACATCTCTGTTCCTAAAACGAAGAAACAAGTTAGGAGTCTCTTAGGTTTAATTCAATTTTATGGGAGATTTATTCCAAATTTATCTTCGATCATGGCACCTCTCTCAACATTGTTGAAGAAAGGTTCGCCTAATCTGGTCCGTTGGTCTGAAGAATGCCAATCTTCATTAGACCAAATCAAGAATATATTTTCTTCTCCTCCCATCTTAAGATTACCTACTCTTGATAGGACTTTTGTTCTTCGAAGTGATGCTTCATCCACTGGGATTGGAGCAGCACTGATGCAAGAATATGCAAATACTCTGCATCCTGTTATGTACATTTCTAGAAAACTAAATGCGGCAGAGAGGAACTACTCGGTTTTAGACCGTGAGTTGTTAGCGATGGTTTGGTCAATTCTAAAGCTACAAAGATTCCTCCTGGGCGCACATTTCATTCTAGAGACTGATCAGAAAGCTCTTACAGCTATTCAGACTAAGAATTTGAAGAGTTCGAGATCCACTCGATATGCTATAGCTCTTCAACCTTTTCACTTCACGGTACGAGCTATCCGTGGTGCGGATAATGTGATGGCTGACATTTTGTCTAGATGCCCACATGACTCTAACTAATACTTCTGTCCTATATTCCTATATATTACAGAGTCATAACACACCTATATTACTACAATAGATTAGCACATCTGTACTCACTTTATATGTACACACTATCGTGCTTTGTTGTCATCTTCTTCTGTTCGTTTTTACGATGATAGAGGAGGACTGAGTAGTTAATATAAGGGCCGTTAGTTTACTAAACAGCCACAATTATTAATAATGTATTGTACCTTATGAAGCATATTAGTTATTAATTAGCATTATATTGCTTGTACTTTCTCAGAATGTCATTGTTGAGCTGAGGACTTACCTTACTAGTATCAAGCATGACGAGTTCTAGATTGTGTACTTACCCTCGGAATACCAGAGCATATGTCCTGGATCGTCATGTAGTTTAACTTTACTATGTACTTATGTCATTACATGTCAAATAATGTACTATTTAAATTTTCCTATTAGATTTGTACATCCATTTTTAAAGACAATATTAGAGTATGCTGTTTAATGATGATTATGGTAACTTGCATACGTATATTGTGTTTACATGCTAACGTGATGTGTGTTGGTGACACCTCCCCGATGTGAATATTTTTTGAGACATATTTATTTTTCTGTTGAGGTATATCCTCACCAGACACTCTATAATTAGCCTCATGTTAGGCAATTTAATTAATTATCAGCGCATAATTCGTGCGTTTTGAGCCGCTTATCGCATGCTCTTTGATATTAAAAAAAAAAATATGTTCCACATTTTTTTTTATCGGGAGGAGGTGGTGATATGTTGCGTGATAAATTCTCGCAACATCATTTTATTACAATATCTATTTTATAACGCAAGGGCAACAACTGCTTGAAATTTATAGTCACTTTTCTCGGTAAGCATTTGTCTTCTCGCGTTGGTATCGAATGCAGTTAAGTTTGAGCTGTGGTCATTTTGCGCTGGACTGCGCATGACTTGTCTTGCTTCTTGGTCGATCGGTTTCCGCCCACCACTAGTGGAGTGAGCGATTTGGAATGGCGAAAGAGATGCCTCGTTGAAGAGGGGATCTCCGCTATTTTTTTGTTCTGTCAGGGATGTGTAGTCCTCTTAATGGATATTTCGTTTATTCGAGATAATACCTCTAGTGTTTCCCACATGTCGGGAGGCGTGATATATTTCTGTGTATTTCCGGAAGGCAAGGTAAATTAACATTTTCATTAACTCTATCGATTTTTGGTCGTGAACGATTTCTGGTTCATAGCCTGTCTTCGAAGTCGTCGTCACGAGATGTTTTCCTAGCTCACATGTCGCTGTATTGTGCTGCATCGGTTGATGCAGGTCCCAAGGACTATTACTTGCTACTTGGTTACCTGAACTAGGTTTGAAAAACCTTTGTTATCTAGAGGATATTTTTGAGGACATTATTTATACTTCGGCAGACGTGTCTGTCTTGCTGAAGTCAGACTAAGGAGAGTGAACTGATCTCATATATCTGGTTATCTCCTGGCTGTTATAGAAAAGGATGGAGTTTTTCACCTGACTACATTTACAGCACTATGAAATATAACATGCATCTGACTCATCATTGTAATGCTGTCTATCACGCATCAGATATCTACATGTAAGACACTTTTCTGGAGCTAGCTTCTGGTCCCACGAAAGTGGACAGGCTGTCGCTCAGTTTGTTTATTTGGTCAGCCAAAGATTGACAGAGTTCCAGTCCCCCATCACGCAATTAGGGGTCACCAACGTTTAGCACCTACAAGGAAAGTTTTGTATAATACTCCATTCACCTTGAAGGATATTTACATGTAAGACACTTTTCTGGAGCTAACTTCTGGTCCCACGAAAGCGGGCAGGCTGTCGCTCAGTTTGTTTATTTGGTCAGCAGGAGATAGACAGTCTTCCAGCCCCCCTCGCGCAATTAGGGGTCACCAACGATAGCACCGACAAGGAAAGTTTTGTAGGTTTATTTCATCCCCTTGAAGGATATCTACATGTAAGACACATTTCTGGAGCTAGCTTTTGGTCCCACAAAAGCGGACAGACTGACAGACAGTTTATTTCATTTCTCTGTGTTCTACAGGGTTTTATGATTGGTGGTGTGTGTGTTCGTTGGTGTATTTTGCATATTTTTGATTATTGATGTAATTTTATGTTGTTTGTGATGATATGCATTATTTTCATACATGGTTCTTCATTTAATAAATTTTACTCATTTATTAATGCGCTGTTCACTACCCTTCCATCCATAATTTACATTCTTAGCTCTTTACTATAGTCTCTACGTATGATTCAGAGAAAAGAGTGAGAGCAGGCGGTGCTTAGACATTATAAGTGTGTTGAGGCTTGGAGAGAGAGATCATTTTAATAAATCTTCTTCCAAGTTGTCTCAAGTCCACCTCCTATTTTACACCTTATCTACGTGTAATCTATAACTCTGTCAGTCCACTATCCCTTGTCGATTTCACTACTATTGTCCAACTCGACAAATACTCTACACTCTAACTCAACCACGACAGCTGGGAAGACAACATTAGACAATCTCTGAATACCGTGGACTAGATTGAAACCAGGCCAGGAGGAAGCAGCCGATAGGATATCATGGGCCTTTCTCTGACAGATCTCTACACCACAGGGTAGAAGAGGAACGACCAAGTAAGCATGTAAGTATCTCAGGTGTCACTTTGACAACCTACTAGACAAAATTTAAAAGTAAATGTAAAGAAATTGTGAGTGACAAACAAAATGAGGGACAATAGCATGGAAACAGCCAAGAACAGAGAAATAGGGACACCCACAATAATGAACAGAGAAAAAAAAAGAAAGTAATAGACAAGAACAAAAGAAAGGAAAAATAAGGAATTAAGAAAAGAGTAAAATGTTGAGAAGAAACAAAGAATATAACGAAGTGGTGAGAAATAATTATACATAAAACAAGAAATATAGACAAACAATAGCCAGAGAGATAACAGGTACTGTAAACAGTTAAAAACAGTAGCAAAATAAGAAAGGTTATGCATGCACGATAATCAGACTGGACGTTCTGAAAGTTTACTTTCTCACTATGATGACCCTAAAAGTTCAAGACCTTAATGTGACTTTTTCACTATTGTGATACCAAAGTTCCAAAAAGTGTCTTTCTCACTATAATGACACTAAACGTCCAAGACAATGACTTTCTGACTATAATGACACTAAACGTCCCAGACAGTGACTTTCTCACTGTAGTGACACTGAACCTTCTAGATAGTGACTTTCTCATTATAATGACACTGCGCGCCCAAGAAAGTGACTTTCACACTATAATGACACTGAAGGTTAAAGAAAATGACTTTCACACTATAATGACAATGAACATTCAAGAAAGTAACTTTTACACTAATGACACTAAACGCTCAAGAAAGTGACTAACACTATAATGACATGAAACGCTCAAGAATGTGACTGTTAATTATAATGACACTAAACGCTCAAGAAAGTGACTTTCACACAATAATGACACTAAACGCTCAAGAAAGTGACTTTCACACAATAATGACACTAAACGTTCAAGAAAGTGATTTTCACATAATAATGACACTTAACTGCCATCAATGGTACCTATGCCTTGTAGCGGTATAGCAGCTTGTGTACCCGGACAATCCCCAGAGCTATGCCAGTGGGAGATTTACTCCTGGTAGTTTCAACCAAGCTGGACTGGTCTGCGTGGGTAGGGGTCAGACAAAAGCTGGTACCCTGGTCCTCCAGGATGGGGGTTTTAGCACAGGGCCGACACCCCTGTCTATGTAAAAAATCGTACATGTTACGGAAACAGCAACAGATGAAAAAACTTTGCTGCGGGACAGACATCCGGAGACTCAGGCTCGTATGACTGACAGTGGCGAAAGCCGAAAGGAAGCCATTGGCATGAAAACGGATGCCCTGACCGCAAAACACGAAACCAGAATTGGTTTTTGGAATGTCAGAACTATGAATGAGGCAGGAAAGCTGAGACAAATCACAGCAGAGATGAGGAACTACAAATTACATATCCTGGGAATAAGCGACAGCAGATGGACAGGGATGGGGAGAATAAAAACAGCTACAGGGGAAACAATACTTTATTCTGGTAGAGAGGATGGTCAGCACAACAAAGGTGTAGCCATTATCCTGAAGAAAGGAATGGAAAGGTCTTTACTGGAATGGAAACTCATCAACAACAGACTGATAAGAGCAGGACTGAGAGGGAGATTCACCAACACCACAATTATACAATGCTATGCACCAACAAACGACAGCGATGAAGAGATCAAGGACGAGTTCTATCAACAGGTACAAAAGAAAATAGAAACGGCACCCAGCTACGATCTTATTATAGTAATGGGAGACCTAAATGAGAAAGTGGGAACACACGATAATTATAACGAAAGAGTAATGGGGAAATGCGGCAGTGAAACAGTAAATGAGAATGGGGACAAATTAATAAGCTTCTGCAGTATTAACAGCCTGGTCATTGGAGGAACACTTTTTCCACACAAAGAAGTGCACAAGTTAACATGGGAATCACCAAACGGACGAGACAGAAACCAGATAGATCACATAATGATAAATGGCAGATGGAGACATGCACTACAAGACGTGAAAGTAAGAAGAGGCGCAGATGTGGGAAGTGATCATCACCTAGTAGTAGCAAGACTGAAGGTGAAACTCAGAGCTGCTCGACCAGTTGCAGTCAAACAGAAAAGATATAACATCACGAAACTTAAGGACCCCCTCACGAGAAAAGCTTCCGTGGTCGACGTAAAGAGACGATATCAGATTACCAAAAGCCAGGAAAGAACAGAGACCGATGATGTCGACTCAACACCATCTCAACAATATACAAGGAAAGCAGCAAGTCATGCTTGGGATTCCAGGAAAGAAAGAGCCAAGACTGGATAACACCAGAAACGCTAAACACCATAGCGAAGAGAAAGGAAATAAAAAGAAAGAAAACAGAAGCTAAGTCTCCCAGGTGAAAGGCAATATGTGGTGAACAGTACAGTCAGCTGGACAAGGAAGTAAAACGTCAAACCCGTGCTAATAAAAGGACATTTCTGGATGACCTTGCAAGACAGGCAGAAGAGGCAGCACTGAGAAATGAACAAAGCACAGTTTATAAAATAACTAAAACTATCAGTGGAAAACGAGGTGCAAACAACATAACGTTAGTAAGAGACAAGCAAGGAAAACTCATCACCACAGCACAGGGGCAGGAAACAAGATGGGCAGAGCACTTCATAGAAACACTGAATAAGGAACCATCAGAGACTCAGCTGAATGTTCCTGAGGCTGAAAGTGACTTAGACGTAAATACAGACATCCCACGAAAAGAAGAAATCATCACAGCTATCAAAGGGTTAAAAAATGGAAAAGCGCCTGGTCACGACAATCTAAATGCTGAGCTATTCAAGGCAGACCCTGAACTAGCAGCAGAACTATTAGAACCACTATTTGCACAAGTCTGGGAAACCGAGACAACACCAACAGAGTGGAGTAAAGGAATAATTGTCAAATTGTCCAAGAAGGGCGACCTTGCAGACTGCAACAACTGGAGAGGAATTACTCTCCTCTCAGTTCCCAGCAAAATACTAGGCAGGATAATCATCCAGAGAATTTCAAAAGCAGTTGACCATAAACTGAGGAAAGAACAAGCGGGCTTTAGAAAGAACAGAAGATGTGCAGATCATATATTCACCCTCAGGAACATTATAGAGCAGTGCTCAGAATGGCAGAGACAGCTGTACATTAACTTTGTTTATTTTGAAAAGGTTTTTGACAGCATACACAGGCACAGCCTATCGCAAATACTGAGAGCTTATGGAATTCCCAGCCGCATTGTTTCCATCATAAAAAGCCTATATTCTAACTTTACGTTCAGTGTCGGATTGAGTAATATAACTTTCGAAGTGAAAACAGGAGTACGACAGGGATGCCTCTTATCAACAGCATTATTTTTGACAACCATATATTGAGTGATGAGCCAGACAACAGAGGGCAGTCCAAGAGGAATTAGATGGACAACATTTTCTACACTGGAAGACCTGGAATATGCATATGACATTGTACTACTCGCGCATTCACATCAACACATTCAAGACAAAACCGATAGACTGAATAAGTATGGCCAGCAGGTTGGCCTGAACATCAATCTGAAGAAGACAGAGGTCATGACACTAAATGTGCGCAATCCTGAGCCAATAACAGTAAGAAACAAGAAGTTAGAACAGACAGACACATTTACTTACCTAGGATGCATAGTAACACCTGACGGCGGAACGAGCAAAGACATTAACAACAGAATGAATAAAGCGAGAACATCCTTTGCTATTCTCAACAACGTTTGGAAGTCTTCCCAGTACAGCACAAACACCAAATTAAGACTGTATGAGAGCTGTGTACTTTCTGTGCTTCTCTATGGTGCGGAATGTTGGAGAGTAACAGAGAAGGAAATGTCGAAACTGTCCTCCTTCCACACAATCTGCCTAAGGAAAATTCTCCAAATCTTTTGGCCAAACACCATCAGCAACCAAGAACTACATATTCGGAGTAACCAGGAGGACATGCACACCATCATAGCTGGCAGACGCTGGAGTTGTGTTGGCCACGTCCTCAGAAGGGACCCTGATACCATCACAAGAACAGCTATGCTATGGACTCCCGAGGGAAAACGAAGGAGAGGCCGACCAAAAACAACTTGGCTTAGAACTGTGGAAGCCGAGATGCAAAGAATGAACCAGAGTTGAGGTACTGTACGAAGGATGGCCGCCGACCGAGCAAGGTGGATCAATTTGTTGCTGCCCTCACAGGACGCCACCAGGCGTGATGGCCGCAGACTGCTATGACAGTTGGCGGTTATGGATCAAAGAAGAAAAAGAAGAAGAAGAATGACACTAAACGCTCAAGAATGCGGCTTTCACACAATAATGACACTAAACGCTCAAGAAAGTAACTTTCACACAATAATGACACTAAACGCTCAAGAAAGTGACTTTCACACAATAATGACACTAAACGCTCAAGAAAGTGACTTTCACACAATAATGACACTAAACGCTCAAGAAAGTGACTTTCACACTATAGTGACACTAAACGTTCTAGAATGTGTCTTTTAACTATAATGACACTAAACGCTCAAGAAAGTGACTTTCACACAATAATGACTCTAAACGTTCAAGAAAGTGATTTTCACACAATAATGACACTAAACGCTCAAGAATGCGGCTTTCACACAATAATGACACTAAACGCTCAAGAAAGTGACTTTCACACAATAATGACACTAAACGCTCAAGAAAGTGACTTTCACACAATAATGACACTAAACGCTCACCAAAGTGACTTTCACATTGTGAATGACACTAAACGCTCAAGAAAGTGACTTTCATACTATGAATGACACTAAACGCTCAAGAAAGTGACTTTCACACAATAATGACACCAAACGCTCAAGAAAGTGACTTTCACACTATGAATGACAATTTGAAGACAGTTAATTTCTCTGCTGTTTTATTTTTGTAACAATTTCAATAAAGAACTGCTTTTAAGACATAGATAGTTTAGATTTCCATGTCATATCATCTGATTTGTTCTTGTAGCAGCTTCATCGAAGGTTTCTTATTGTATTTTTAGACACAACAAATCTTATATAGAACAGCCTCATATAAGATGCAGAAAAAAAGGAATTTTCTTAACAAAAGGAGCATGCGCATATGGGCTTCTAAAGTATATAGTAATGTACATGGAATCAATGGGATATTACGAAATATACAATAAACACCGAATGATTTGTACTGTAATATACGTTTACTTCTGCTGAGGAGAACTGATGAAAACGAACGGAATGGAATTAAACACATAGCCAACCTTCGTCTCATGAAACAGTCTTCAAATGGGAAAAAATCATTGACGAGGACGAGAGAAAATTTAATAAATCAACACAATATACTGTATACTCAGCTGCCTAATGATTCCATACTACTTTTACAAGTCATCCTTTTACGTATCATCACATCTTAGTTGAAAGAGGCGAGAACTTGTAAAACAGAGTGAAATCCTCCTGAAAATAGGATGCCCTTCTAAAATGCTGGAAATGATAAAGTCATTCCATGACGACATGAAAGGAATAGTCCAATATGCTGGAAGCACATCACAGCCCTTTGACGTACGAAGTGGCGTTAAACAAGGCTGTGTTCTGGCTCCGACCCTCTTCGGGATCTTCTTTGCCTTACTCTTGAAACATGCATTCAGAGATGCAACTGAAGGAATATGTCTTCACACTAGGTCAGATGGCCGTCTGTTTAATCTTTCAAGGCTGAAGGCAAAAACAAAAATCAGAAGGGTCACTATAAGAGACTTGTTGTTCACTGATGATGCTGCAGTCGTCACTCAAAGCCAACAGGAGCTTCAGAGCTTGATGAATCGCTTCACTAAAGCATGCAAGGACTTTGGCCTCACAATAAGTCTAAAGAAAACGAATGTGCTGAGTCAGGATGTGGGTGCTGCACCAGTTATCACTATCGATAACTATGAATTGGTAGTGGTGCACACTTCACATACCTAGGGTCTACCATCAATGACAAACTCTCACTGGACACAGAAATCGACAGCTGCATTGGCAAAGCTGCAGCTACCTTTGTCACCAGCACACTCCTATATGGCAGCGAGACCTGGACGACCTATGCTAAGCAAGAAAGAAGGCTCAATACCTTCCATTTTTGGGAGCCGCGCTGGTGTAATGGCTTCGGCGTTGTACTGGCGACCAGGTGTTCATGGTTCAAACCCGGGCGTCGGCGTTTGAAGAAATGTTTACGGCCGGAAATTTGACTGAATAGCCTGAACGGCTCCTGTGATAAACCCTCTGTGGATGGGAAGGAGCGAAGCTCCTGACCGGGTTGGAAGGAAAGTCCTCAGGTTCCCCAGCCTCGCAATGACATGTCATTGGGCCGAAGGGCTGAAAGCCCAAGTGCTGCTGGTTAAGGAAAAAAAAAAAAAAAATACCTTCCATTTACGGTGTCTACGCCGCATCCTCGGCATTTCGTGGAAAGATAAAGTGACAAATGTCGAGGTGTTGTCACGTGCTGGCCTTCAAAGTATGTATACACTGCTTAGACAGCGCAGACTTCTCTGGCTTGGCCATGTTCGCCGCATGGAAGATGATCGCATCCCAAAAGATATCTTCTACGGACAATTAGCAGATGGCAAGAGAACAGTTTGGCGACCACAGCTGAGGTTCAAAGATGCGTGCAAGAGAGATATGAGGGCACTGGACATGGATCCAGCAACATGGGAGGATGAAGCTGCCGATCGCACTAGGGGGCGATGCTATTTACGGCGCCACCTCAGAGTGGGCGAAAAGAGGCTCACACAACAAGCAGAGGAGAGAAAAAACGTCGAAAGGAGCACCAGGAAAATAAGCTGCTGAGGGCTGCCACCTCAGGGGCGCATTCCCATAGTCAGTTATGACTGAAGGGGCTATTATTATTATTATAAAACATGTGTTCACTAAGACATATCTACCGTAGTTAGAAAGAAGAATCTATCCAGTGGGAGAATCTATCCATTATAACGCATCTCTCGAGTATGAGACATCATTAATATACACATTCACCAAGACTGAATAATACCAAGGAAAAATAATCTACTGAGTTAGAAAAATTTATCTGTTGTGACGTATCTATAGAATAAGAGAGATCCTCACTAATTTTACTAAGAGAGACCTACTGTAGCCAAGTAGAAAAGTCTATGAATTGTGTATCCACATCGCATTTATCATGAAATGGAAACCTACCCAATTTGAGCGCCCAGTCATGTAGCTGGTCGCCTACGATTTCATGTTTACACTGAGGAAGATCTTTTAGACCCCATGTTGGCTTTCCTCTGTGGAAACGTAGATATCTTGCTTTTTTTTGGGGGGGGGGGGGGGGGGGGGGGGGGGGGGGGGAGAGAAAATGGGGAATGGTATTAATGTCTACCGTGTGTAACAGCATCTTTGAGCAGAAGTTCGCCCAAATTTATAATGCAAAATATATCACACTGCTGCATCTGTTGTCATTTGCCAAAAATGATGGACAAAGCACTATTTTCATACAGTTACAATGATTTGTATTTTCCATGACTGCAATTAAGAAAAGCTTCCGACAAAACTTACTGTCCTTGATCTGAAGGAAATGACATCGGACTTGCGAAGACATTTGTTTTTTCCTCTTCTGTTTTTACTAATTACGTTAAAAGGCTTTATGAAAACTAGCATTGGTGTCTTGTGGTGCGCAAGCAAGGATAAGTAACTTTACAGCTTTTAGAAAATATATTCGGGAGTTGATACTTTTAACGAGATCGTTCTCCAGAAATACTAGACAATAATTTATTCGTACAGTCGATGTCAGGATCGAATTCGTCTGCGGATTATTTAACCAAATATTACGACTGTCTAGAAATAAAAAAAAATAAAAAAAAAAACACGACAGTTGTCCCTCTGACCTGAGTCGCAATGCAAACATCTTAAGAATCGTACAATTTGCGAGCTAGTTTGAGGAAACACTTCTAAAAACATCCAGGAAAAACATACGTCTCTCGAAGTTGCTCATACAAGTCCACGTACTCGTGTTTGAACTTAGGATGTTCAATAACAGTGATGATGTTCGGATGTGGAGCTATCGACCGCACGGAAAAGGTCAATTATCTCTAAGGCAAAGGTATCAATCGAAAAGTTATTCTTGAGCTTCTCCAAATCTTTGTGTACAGTCATCGCTGAATTTCTAGAGCGGAGATGACGAATCGGTTTCTTTAGTGCTGCGAATGTGTAAATATAAGTTAAGTGACTGGTATTCAGCGAAGTATCAGCGGCTTTGAATGATGGAAAGAAATACAAAAGAAAGCACTAATATTTGCGAGAGAACGATTAGAGTTAACAGAAGGGTTGTAGGCAAGGAGTCGAATGAAAAAGACACACCGAGATAAAAATAATCAGTGGTCGGCCTGGGAGATAAAAATAAACTCTACGGTTTGGCTTATTGACATAAATGTCTGTAGAGAAAGACGTCGAGACTGGGGTAGATAAACTACAAGTAGTGAAAGTAGAGCATCAGACTATTGTCTTTAAGAGGCTGACGCGTCTAGAATTCTTTTTTCTCTTGGCTCAACCACACCTTCTTTTTAAACCCTAGCTTACAAAATAAAATCATTAAAAAAAATAAAACAACATGAGCCACAAAAATAAAAGAACGTTGTTATGCCCATATTAATAATATCACTAAAGTAGGTGAAAGAAATCAATAATACGGTATCTTATAATATTTCTTTTCCGTTCAAAAATGAGCGATGTAACGGTCAGGGACGAAGAGTGTATTGCATACAGCGCCAGCTCAGCAAATTACAGTCAGAGATAAACTCAGGAAAAAATAGAAAGGCGGAAATACATATTTAAAGAAAAAGGGTAGTCGGGGTAGTTAGAGGGGATGGGGGTGGTGAGAGGTTAAAGAAAGCACTCATATTAAAATGCGGGAGCTGACAATTTAGACTTTAGACTTGGTGGGTGGGGTGGGAAAGGGGTAGAGGTTACATATCTGACGAGACAAAGGGAGAATACTATTGATTTTTTTGTTTGTTTACATCGTCAGAAAAATGTTTAGTCAGGGTTGGTTTTAATGACATCTTCATTGCACACGGACTACTCCCTCAGTGCTCCGATCTCCTCCCTTAGATCACACAAAAAGGCTCTCAGTACAGTGCACAAACTCCGTATTGTGTATATAGGAATCACACATTCTATAAATATTTTTGTGGTGGGTAGGTTTCTAATTTTTAAATTTTGCCAGGGCAGCGGCCTGATTTGCCTACTCTTTACGATTTCCAACTGCCGTGGGATTTTTATAGTGCGCAACTTGCACAACCAATGGTCCTAATAATGTCATACTCCCCATTGGTCTCCTGGGTAGTGAGATCGAATGCCTAGCCTTCTCGGGTAAGGGCAAAAAAAGGAGGTTCGGTGTGCAAGTTGCGCACTTCAGAAAAAGGAAAGTTGAGAAAAGCCATAATTATGAAATGAAATAAGAAAGCGGAAAGAAAGATAAACGTTTTTTATTGTTGCTAAAGTTGTTGTTTTGTTATGAAATTCTTACCCGGATCATTTTTAAAGGCCAATTTGTTCATACGGATGTTCACTGTGACGTGGAAATATAAATATAGCCTCAGAAATCCAAACACCTTCGCTTCCCTATTTAGTGTTTTAATTTTGCTACGCAAAAACCACGAACTTCGCTGTCTGACTCATATTTTAAAGCCACGCATATCTTTCCTGTTTACATGCGCTGATGAGTGTTTACCAATTTTCGCATCCGGCAGTCTTACCAGGGGAGCGAATCACGTTCGTTTACCTGAGTTTCTCACGCGAGCTGATTTGCCAATTATCGGCAATTAGACAGACGCGCGTAGAAATAAAAGGTTTGTTTGTTTGATCAATTCAAGGGCGATAAAAATACGTCCCGATCACCTTTCATGTCCGACATTTTCAGGGGACTTAAGTATTTGATCTACGGCAGGGGGAGATAATCTAAGAAGGCCCGTTCGCACGGGATGCCTTCTGATGTCGTTTCGGCATCGCGAGTGAGCGAACCGTAGAATCATTTATCTCGGATGCCAAGCTCGTTGATTTTCCCTGATACGTCCAAGGTGTGAATTTTCACATCTTTTAGAGATATTACCCTAAATCTGTATATATACTGCCTTCTCTCCCAGTCAGTTATCAAGTCTCTCGGGAAATTTTGGACAGTCTGAACACGTACGCTAGACCCTATGTGAAATAATGTGTTAATAGCCTTTGTGTGGATTATTCTGTTTTTCTAGTAATAATATAAGTTGTGCTTAAGTGTTAAATGTGTTAAAGTTTTACCATTTTATTCACTGTGAGTCCCTAGCCTTAAGACTAGCGAAATAGCAAACGCGTAGATATTTTCTTACCAGTGGTTCAGTAATGTAAAATCCATCAACCATTTATTTTTTTCACCAGAAAATACAGTTTAGCTGACTAAATAATGCTATGAGTGACGGATAAAGTGACAGAGTAGATTGCGCATTATATTTTCATTGTGTGTAATTATATAGTGACTAGCATTTAATATCATGTGTAAAAACGATAGATGCCGTCAATCAGCTAGCTAGGAATGACAGGCGATAGTTGTTAAGGGAGCGTAGTCATAATTAAATTATAACTGACATTGTGCGCTGAGTGTTTTACCGGATCGGAGGGGGAAAGGCGGAATGCTTTTACCAAACCCGTACTCGTTAAAGCTTCGCGCGATACTGCAGGCTTAAGATACCGTGTGCCTTTTAATTTAATTAGGTAACAGAGAGGATAAGAGATCATACCTTACGCTTGATAGCCTAGGATTTGTCATTTTAGAAATGTTTTGTTTTCTTCCTAATACAGTGCTTGATCAAAACCCAGCGGCCAGCGGTTTTCTATTGTGGTCTTTTCCTCAATTACTGAAGGAATAATAGTTGTCGTTTTCCTTGGCGTTCGTCCCCGTACCGGTGTGAACAGAAGTTGCCAGGGCGAGACACTAACATTTTTTAACTGTAAATTTGAGTAACGGGACTTACAAAATACCCAGATTTTTCCATTCAATTTTATCAGCCCGCTGTGGCAATATACATAACATTATTCCCGACTTCTGACAGTCGTTTACCTAAGTGGATTTTATCCAGGAGTATACACTGTTTCATAATCGGTACTCACCCCAGAGCAAGCCGATAGGAATATCATCATCATTAACAGCTTTTAGCAATCATATGTTTTACTGCTGTTTACTGGAAGTGCCATGTCTCAGAGAGTTCCGGCATTAACTGTTCTAGGTGTCAATTGTGTATCCAGAAATCTACCATCAAATTAGGCGTTCCCCGTGTAAAATTTAATTATTATCGGAGGAACTAGGGTCCGATTCGGATAATACCAACTACTGGACTTTATATGCACATTCATGGATTATTCTTCCAAAAGATTATTTCACCAGATTAGGTAAGGAGCGAATGAGTGGCCACGTATAACAGAGAAAGAGAGAGAGTAAAATATTTTCTTTTGTTACAGGAAACATTGTACCTGCAAACTTCTTTTTTTTCTTTTAACTGTTGTTTAAATTTTTAATGGATAGCATTTTAGTGGGACTTGTTCTTTTCTTTACTGTCTATTCTATACCCTAGTGTTAATCTTTGACCTTTTGGGTTATTAACTTCCTTTTTGGGATCATTTTGTTTTTCAACAAGGGGGAGGGCACTTATTGGGTTATTTTCCTATGTCTGTAAACATTATATACATATATATATATATATATATATATATATATATATATATATATATATATATATATATATATATATATATATATATATATATATATATATATATATATATATATGTTTGGTGTTGTAAAGTTTAATTGAAGTAACAAGAAGAGACATGGTCCGCAACCAAACGATACGTCAAGGCCTAAAATCCCACCCCCTGCAGACCCAAGTAGAACAGTCCCAACTAAGATGGTTTGGCCATGTCTGCAGAATGGGAGAAGATCGGCTACCACGACAAGCATGGGAAACAAAGAGCCAGGGATCCAGACCCCCAGGACGACCCAGAGTCCGCTGGGAGGACAACATTAGACAATCTTTGAAGGACCGAGGACTAGAATGGAACCAGGCCAGCAGGAAGACAGCCGATAGGATAGTCTGGCGCTCTCTCTTCCAAATCTCTACACCTCACGGTAGAAGGGGAACGACTAAGTAAGTAAGTAAGTTGTAAAGTTTAAGTGATAATAAACGAAACAAAACTTAACTTAGTGTGCCGGTCAGACCCATACGCAAGTATCCATAGTTTTTCAAGTTTGTGCGTATTGTTGTCACATAATTGTGTGTGCGTGAGCGTGTATAGTGTAACTTATATTTCATATAGGGAGAGAAAGGTCATCTGATATTAAAATATAGACGTATAGATAGGCTGGACTAGAGAAACTACTCACTCCAGAGACTGATCTTCCTCTTACACTATTTCCTCTTGAAAATCTATTTCTTACACCTTTATTCTCACATATTTTACCACTATCACCTCTGCTCAGACGGGACCATAAATATCTTCTGACCTATCTTTAAAAATTTACGACATTCACGACAGTTTCACCAGCTGCTTTTATTTACTGAATGTATCATTTTTATTTCTGTTATTTTTAAAAAAGTATTTAACTTAGCTGTTGCTTTCTTTCTGTTCTTGACGAAGGTCCTGTGGCTGTAACGTAGGCAAGGAAGACTCATTACCTATTTTCGATTAGCCCGATATTTGTTAAGAAAAACTTTGCCTATTATGCATGAGAAATGTGTATCTTTAGTTAAATGAGTTCAGTACTTACATCAGTAGCTCGTATCATGTTGTAAAAGGTATTTTTGAAAATATAAGCAAGAGTTCCAGACTTAGAATGAAATAGTAGCAAAAGGGATGCGTCAATAAGTGAACATGTTATGGTACACCGTGTCATTTCCGGGGATCTATTATGAGGCAAAAAAATACTTAAACTACTGCTCCCTCAGGCATGTCGTACAAGGCGTTCGCTTGTCAGCTTCCCAAGGAGCATATACCGTCAACAAGCGTATGCCACGTTCGGTGCTATTACATCAAGATCTTTCCATATCGCCCTTATCATTTTCATTTCTGCCCCCAGTTCTCTTCTCCGTGTGCACGCAGTTTATATTAGTGTCTTTGTTAAATATGGACTACGTACATTACAGTCAAATGACTGGTTTGACGCTTCATCAGATGTGATGGCACCTGTTATTGAAGCTAAGCGCAGTGCTATGAATGAATACAAACGTTCACCGAGTGCCAGAACCCTACAGATCCTGAGGGCTACGAGAAGCAAAGTTCAACAAACTGCTCGACGCTGTGCAAATGACTATTGGCTCCAGCTCAGTGAGAGCATCCAGATCGCAGCGCAAACAGGCAACATTAGACAAATGTATGACGGTATAAAGAAAGCACTTGGCCCCCATAAAAGTAAGACGGCACCGCTAAAAACCATCAGCGGAGAGAAGCTAACCGATAAGGGTAAGCAGATGGAGAGGTGGGTCGAGCACTACTCTGAGCTTTACGCTAGAGACAATACCGTTACGCCTGCAGCCCTTGATGCTGTCAATAGTCTGCCAACTATGGAGGAGCTGGATGCCGAACCAACATTAGAGGAACTCAGTAAGGCCATTGATAGCTTGGCCTCTGGCAAAGCACCAGGCAGTGATGGGATTCCTCCTGATTTAATCAAATGCTGTAAGAGCACGCTATTATATCCCCTGCATAGGATGCTGTGCCAGTGCTGGGAAGAGACAACTATTCCTCAAGACATGCGAGATGCCAAGATTGTAACACTGTATAAAAATAAAGGAGACAGAAGTGATTGCAATAACTACAGAGGCATCTCTCTTCTTAGTATTGTTGGTAAGGTTTTTTGCCAAAGTCATCTTAATGCGACTACACAAGTTAGCTGAGCGCATATATCCAGAGGCACAGTGTGGATTCCGAGCTGGCAGATCAACAACAGACATGATCTTCTCTCTCCGCCAGCTTCAGGGAAAATCAAGAGAGCAGAAAAGACCATTATATATCGCCTTTATAGACCTCACAAAAGCATTCGACCTGGTTAGTAGGGATGGACTCTTTAAAATCCTCCTGAAAATAGGCTGCCCTTCTAAAATGCTGGAAATGATAAAGTCATTCCATGACGACATGAAGGGAACAGTCCAATATGCTGGAAGCACGTCACAGCCCTTTGATATACGAAGTGGCGTTAAACAAGGCTGTGTTCTGGCTCCGACCCTCTTCGGAATCTTCTTTGCCTTACTCTTGAAACATGCATTCAGAGATGCAACTGAAGGAATATGCCTTCACACTAGGTCAGATGGCCGTCTGTTTAATCTTTCAAGGCTGAAGGCAAAAACAAAAAAATCAGAAGGGTCACTATAAGAGACTTGTTGTTCGCTGATGATGCTGCAGTCGTCACTCAAAGCCAACAGGAGCTTCAGAGCTTGATGAATTGCTTCACTAAAGCATGCAAGGACTTTGGCCTCACAATAAGTCTAAAGAAAACGAATGTGCTGAGTCAGGATGTGGGTGCTGCACCAGTTATCACTATCGATAACTATGAATTGGCAGTGGTGCACCACTTCACATACCTAGGGTCTACCATCAATGACAAACTCTCACTGGATACAGAAATCGACAGCCGCATTGGCAAAGCTGCAGCTACCTTTGCCCGCCTCACATCGCGTGTTTGGGGAAAACTCTAAACTCACAATGAAGACCAAAGCTGCGGTATATAATGCCTGCGTCACCAGCACACTCCTATATGGCAGCGAGACCTGGACGACCTATGCTAAGCAAGAAAGAAGGCTCAATACCTTCCATTTGCGGTGTCTACGCCGCATCCTCGGCATCTCGTGGAAAGATAAAGTGACAAATGTCGAGGTGTTGTCACGTGCTGGCCTTCAAAGTATGTATACGCTGCTTAGACAGCGCAGACTTCGCTGGCTTGGCCATGTTCGCCGCATGGAAGATGGTCGCATCCCAAAAGATATCTTCTACGGACAATTAGCAGATGGCAAGAGAACAGTTGGGCGACCACAGCTGAGGTTCAAAGATGTGTGCAAGAGAGATATGAGGGCACTGGACATGGATCCAGCAACATGGGAGGATGAAGCTGCTGATCGCACTAAGTGGCGATGCTATTTACGGCACCACCTCAGATTGGGCGAAGAGAGGCTCACACAAGAAGCAGAGGTGAGGAGAAAACGTCGAAAGGAGCACCAGGAAAATAAGCAGCTGAGGGCTGCCACCTCAGGGGCGCATTCCCATAGTCAGTTATGACTGAAGGGGCTATTATTATTATTATTACATTACAGAATCCTTCTTCTTCAAGATATAACTTTTTACAATGATTGTCATAAGAAACATCATCATGATAATCATGATCATCAACAGTATTATTAACATCATCATAGCCGTCATCATCATTAACATCATCATCGCCGTCATCATCATCATCTTCACCACCATCCTCATCATCATCATCACCATCGTTATCATCATCATCGTTATTGTCATAACACGGGTAAGACACTCTGGAATTGCCACATAAACTAGTGTCTTTATGATAAATTATGAATTGCAAAACAAAAAATCTGCTATAACTTTATGGTTAATGGGCCAACAGGAAAATTCTTTTGGGATTTGAACAGCAACATCAAATGACCTAAGATAGGATATAAACCTGTCTCAGACACAGTTCCTTACTTTCGGAAATCACCTCACGATCTGACAGAGCTGAGAAGATATCCAAAGGACTGACTCTTATACAACACAACAAGATAACTGAAAAAAAGCCACAGCTGACAGCTATTTTGAGCGATTTGTAGATCGAAGCTTCTAACAGCCGCAGACTTCGAAGTACCACTGGGTCTGAGGGCAGTGTCTATAAGCTTACAAAATACTTAGTAAATTAATGTTCATTTAAAATTGCTGAATATTTAAAATTAATGTTATGCTGAACATCAATCCTCATGTCTATATCTTGCCTTGTGCCCAAAGGAAGATGGCTTCCACCACTATATAACCTCAATCCTCGACAGTATTGGCTCAGCTAGAAGTCATTGTTAGGACTGACCAACGCTAGCAATAAAAGCTTACAGTTCTTTTGGGGCTTTGCTTTTGGGAGCTGTGCTCAAAGAGTTCGTCTTCTCCTTTTCTTTCTTATCTTTTATATTTTGCAAATTTTGTCGTTGTACTGTAAGGGAAATAATTTTGCTAACTTTGGCATAACTCTAATGCAAAGGGGAGTAATCATAACTGAATTTGGAAAATGTCTGAATTGATGTTAAAATGTTTAATTTATTGTATAGTTACCCTTTTTGCTGAATTAACCACAGCCTCAAAACAGTATTATCAAAATGATGAGTCTGATCAACAGTGGCCAGTCAGCGACGAGGGTATTAAATCATTGACACCATAATGTGGTCATATTTTGCAGGTTTAACTTGTGGTAAAACAACGTAACACAGTTTTGTAAATTGTAAACTGTTTAACAGTGCGACAGAGGGAAGTCAGCTATTACAGCATGTCAAGCACGTTAAGTCAAACTTAACGCGAAAACAAAAACCACGATACCCAGGCCAATAACATGATGAAAATGACCCAACAGTGACAATATACATTTTGTAAATTGTGTCACGTGTTGTAAGATATTTATATACCACGGTGCTAAATTTTATTTTCTATACATTCCTAATCAATGTGACAGAGTTATGTAAATATATTACATATATCCTCACGTTTTTGCTTCCACCTGGTTTTCCACCTTTGCTTGCTTATTAATATTCACGTTTTGTTAACGCAGAAGGCATTAGTGACAGATCAGAGAACGGGTCATATATTTGTAGAATCAATGGCGGTAATTCAAAAGACGGACCTTTGACGGTTGCATTTCCTCAAGGGGAGATAACCACAGTCCGTGAGTCCCAGAGAATGTAATTAGCTACGGAACGAGCGGAGATCAAAAGATAGTTTGCTCGTTGCCAAAGTCTATGCGTCGGCATAGGCGTGAAATAAAGCTTTGATTCAGGAATCGACCGCAGATTTCCTCAAAAATACGGGCAATGCGTGATATCTCGCAAGAGCTAGCGAATTAAGACCAATTTCACATATATCTCCCAGCTTTTAAAATCATTTATCTAGTAGCCACAGAATTTTCAGAACATCTAGCTTCGAATCCTAGACCATTGTTAAAGTGGATTTCTTAGCATTTCGATTGGAGATAGTTCTTTTTCTGTGTTGCGTACGGGTCATAAACCAAAAACTACTAGCGGCCTAAATCTGAGAAAACGGGTCTAAGTCTACGTCCAATAGGCGAAAAACAAACATTCTTATACAAATAGCGGGTCTTCGAGGTTGACCTGTTCAGCCCTCTTGTTTCACCCAGAAAGAGAGAGAGAGTACCAACAAAAGACTATAAGAATAATTGTAACTGGACCTATAGCTATCCAGATTTCTTTTCCCATTTTCATATACATTCAGCCCGCTGTGCCGAAATTGTCAATAATTAACATTTCCCAACTACCGACCACTGTGTTGTGGCGAGGATTTTTTATCCCGAGAGATTTACATACCTGACATTCTCTTTAAGTATTGGAATTACAAGCTAATGACACTGTGAACACTAGATCTCGTAATTATTTTCCTACCTGGACTAATTGATGTGAAATAAACAGATCCAATTAACAGTAACAAAGTAAGCGTTCCCCAAATAACCGGATTAATTAAAATTGGAGGAGCTGGGGCTTATTTCGCCAAAACAACCAAACACTGGATTTGCTGTTTGTACCACGGAGATATGTTCCAGATGTTGTTAATCAACAATTAAGTAAGCGCGAATGAACGTGGCCACAGGTTGTCTGAAGCGAGAGAAAGAAGGAATGAATAATTTTCCTATTGTATAATCATTGTACTCACTTTGTTTTGCCTTTCTTTTGTTTTGCTAATACTGTTATTTTCAGAATAGATCAACTAGGAACTCTGTTCTTTACAGTATAGTCAAATTCTATACCATAGTGCTAATCTTTTGACCTTTTGGGGGTTAATTAACTTCTTCTTGTGGGATCTTGTCTCAACAGAGGGGATTGCACTTATGGGGTTTATTTCTTTATGATTTCTGTAACCTATGATTTTGTCTATTGCTATTGATATTAGATGTTGTGAAGTTTTTCTATGGTAAATAAACTTAACATAAAACTTAATTACCTGTGATGGTCAGCTCCGCCCAATATCCCTACTCCATTAATAATGGATGGCTGTGAAAAAAAAAATCGAAAAAAGGTGATTTGTCTTACGAGGATGTGGTAAAGTGGGATGATATAAATATTTATAGGGACTTAGTGTACTGACTGAGATCAGCTGTGAAGGTATCTGTATCTAATAGGTGTAGTGTTTTACAGATAACCTTACTTGCTACCACATTATACCTCAGTCAGAATTATTCTGGAATATTGTGATGACTACGTTAAATGTCTAGGGTATGTATATGATGAAGTGTAAGTCACAACAACAACAGACAGATAAACAATTTAATTTATTCCACCACACTTGACAACACTGTGACACTCACACACATTTAACACTCTATAAGACTATCTTAACTGGTAAAGTTTCAAATATATATGTATTAATTACTTTCACTAATATATATCCTGATTCAACTACAAAGTGAACCATGAATCACAATTAATTGTAATCACAATTTATATATACATAATTTATAAACATGAACCTTGTAGTGACATATTTTATTAATATTATCCTATGTGTGTCAGTTGTGTAGTAGTACTATGAGGTAATACTGGTTTTGTTTTTTCAAGCTATGTTATTATTTGTCATCATGACTTCAAGTGTTTGTTTATCTGGGAAATAGTATGGGGAAAAAGTTCACAGTTCCTGTCAATTTAAACAAGGTATTGTCCCTCTTTTTTACTAAAATGTCAATTTTTGAGGGGACACATAATGTTGAGCTCCACTGGCCACAGAGGCTTAACTTTCGTGATGGCGGCAGGAAAAGACTCCTCTGCTCGATTGCTCCCCTGTGTTCTGGAGACACCTCACTAGTCGCTATCTGGACCCAGGAGTATGCTGTCAGCCTCCAGATTCAGCAAAGCTCAGACCAGGTGCTGCTCAATAACTTTAGGACCACAGTCCCTGAAACAAGAAGGTTGTACCTCCTACTTCATAACTAATTTATAATCTATTTCCAGACTGAACACAATACATAACAAACACTGAGTTCAGAGCGGTAGGCCAATTGCTATCTTCATCTGAAACAATTGACATCAGTATACTCCTCCCTAATGGTTACTACGCCTCTGCAATTCCAGCATTATTTCTTTCTAGTCAATAAGATAGGTGTCAGTGTACTGTTTGGCAATTCCATGTAGTTTTACTTTCCTCCGACACCTTCTGTTCAGGTTGGAGCACTATATAGGCTTTGCCTCATGTTCGCTACTGAACCACACACATATACAGACATAAATTATCAATTTACATTCAATTTTCATTAAAAAGATATCAAATATTTCAAGCTTACCACAATTCATGGAAATAATACAGAATTACGTTGACTGGCAATGAATAGGCACAAAATCCGACCTGCCACTGTCTCAGGCTTTTATTTAGAAGAATATAAGCTGAATCTCAACGCACTGTTGCTTTAGAAAGTTTATTTGAAAATGTGGTGCTGACCTGACGCTCCTAATTGACTATATTGGCGGGTCTAACCAATCGAGCCATGTTTACACAAGCGTTTGAAAAAAAGTACCTTTCCTTCCGTCTCCCCCAACAACAAAAGATAGTATTTGTAGCCCGACTAAACGTGTTTAGCCTTACATTTACTGCGCTCCAATCAAATAGGATTTAACATGGGGACCTATTTCCCGTACAATGGTGGTGTCAAAATCTGCCATTGAGCGATTCTGATTTTGGGGTTGTCTGACACCTTCACTATTTCTTTTGGCTATAATTTGTTAATTCCTAGACTATTTTCGTAAAGTTTAACATATTCTTTGTCAGCAAGTCCTAAGGAACCCAAATATATAAATTTTATGGGGCTAAGGGGCTGCGTTCAAAATATGCATTTTCTTCTACCTCCTGTTCCCTTCGAATACGATGTGGTGTCTGGGTACTGTCAGGCTTTCAAACGTAAACCAGTATAATGTCATGTTTGCTAATAAGCGTTTTTCAGGTTTTTAAAACCTAACTCTCGTATGGGTAGTGTTTTTTATCACTGTCGATTTGAAAAAAAATTAGTGCTTGTGGCCTTACACGCGTGATGACTTTAATTGTATAGCGAGACGCGTGTTTAGTGTTGTATGCGTTCCTGCTTTCAGCCCTCCCTTCTCTCTATCCTAATTCCATCTGTCTTTCGTTTATGGTAACTTAGTGTATAAAATGACATGAATGGAATATTAAATATAGGTCAGTTTGCGTATCTCAAGGTTTTTCTTAGAAATGCAGTACACGTTTTATCGTAGAAAGCGTGTATGCTGCAGTAGGCTTTTACTATCAACGTGAAACGTTACAATTTGCAGACGAAGTAGAAAACAAGGGAGATTTCGAGTACAGTCATTGTGACAGCACTGTTCTTTACCATTCTTCTTTCCTTTTATTGAAGTTATTTGTTAGGCTTTACATTTACTTTTTAATTTATATATGTGGATTAGAATTTCACACGACAAATTCTCCCCACTTAAAACAGACGTTATATGTCAGTCTATAATTCTATATACACATAGAGAAATTTAGTATTATTCCTGGGGCTTAGGGTGATTCTCATCACACGGATGGCGGCTTAAAAAATCCGCTCCCAGATTTGTTTTTCCACTTATATACTCTATGCTAAACTCAAATGGCTGCATCAGTAATAACCAACGGAGTAATCTAGAATTTTCATGTCTAGCATGCGCTAGAAACGACAAGGGTTTGTGATCCGTTTGCAACTTAAATGCCTTCCCATACAGATAAATATTGAATTTCTTTATCGCCCATATTACTGCAAGACATTCCTTTTCGCTAGTTGAGTAATTGGTTTCAGCTTTATTCAACTTTCTGCTAGCATATGCCACTGGGCTTAATTCCCCATCCAATGCATCTGATCTCTGTAGCAGAGTTGCACCTAACCAAATATTAGTGGCATCTGTCCTTACTATGAATTCTTGACTTAAGTCAGGTAATTTTAAAATAGGTTTACTTGTGAGCTTTTCCTTCAATTCTTGGTAAGCCATTTCACATTGTGGTGTCCATGTAATTCGATCTGGATGTCCCTTACGTGTCAAATCAGTTAACGGTGCACATATGGAATTAAAGTTTTTGATATACTTTTGGTAGAAACCACATAATGAGACAAAGGATCTCACGTCTTTCTTGGTTTGTGGTCTCGGGGCTTTCTTTAGTTTCTCTAAATTCTTTGGGTCAGGGGTCATGTTTCCCTGATAAACTGTGTGTCCCAAGAATTCCAATTCTTTACATCCAACGCAACATTTGGTTGGTCGGGCTGTTAAATTCGCTTCCCTAAGTCGATTAAACAGCATGTTCAGAGAGTCAATGTGTTCCTCAAATGTTTCTGTTGCTATAAGGATATCATCCATGAAATTTGTGATACATGGATTATTCAGAGGGTCCAATAATTTTCCTCATCATTCTAGAGAAGACACTAGGCGCATTCTTCAATCCAAATGGCAATCTGTTAAACTCATAGTGTCCTTCTGAGGTACTAAAAGCTAGGTATGGTCTAACCTCAGGCTTTACTGGAATCTGATAGTATCCTTTACTCAGATCCACTTTTGAGAAATATTTAGCTTTATTTAGCCTGGCAAACAACTGATTTGTGTCCGGCAATGGATCCACCTGTCCTTCTGTGATAGCATTCAGTCTCCTGTAATCTATACAGAGTCTATGTTCTCCAGAGGGCTTCCTTAAGAGCACAACACCGGAACTATACGAAGATTCACTGTGTGAAATAATTCCTTCCTTCAACAAATAGTCTATCTCTTCCTTCAAAGCTTTCTCCTTGGCAAAAGGAATCGAATAGGGTTTCATACATACAGGTGTGGGGTCTATCAGCTTCATATCATATTCCAATAGGTTTGTATGCCCTGGTCGGTCTGTTAACACCTCTGTATGATTATCTAGAACCTGTTGCACTCTCTCTTTCTGAGTTTTCGTTAAATGTGTACTGATTTTCACCTGTGCCGCTGTCTCACAGGGGTGTAATGGATATTCAAATGATGAAAGTGGTTCCTTTTTCATCTCCATGGCAATGGACAAGGTCAACAAGTGTGTCTCTTCCTGATGTTCTCTTTCCAAATATTTCTTCAGGAGATTCACATGATAGATTTTTTCTTTCCCCTTCTTATCTATCTTATAATTGGTTCTAGACACCTTCTCTAGAACTGTATATGGACCTTGCCATCCAATTTGTAACTTATTCTGGCTACCGGGTAGAAGAAGCAGTACCTTCTCTCCCACAGCCAAATCTCTGTCTTTAGCTTTCCTGTTATAATAGGCAGCATGTTTCTTCCTGGCTTGTTTCAAATTTTCATTGGCAAGTTTCCAGCCAGTTTTTAAACGAGTGGTCAGCTCATTCACATATTGGTATGAGGATGTAATATTTTCCTCTGCTTTTTCATCAGTCCACGTTCTTAACCGAGCTACATATGGATCTTTAATTTTGTGGACCTATTTGTCCATGCACCGGTATGGTCTCTTCCACTCGAAGCTCTATAGTTATGATTTTTCTTCCCAGAATTATCATTCACAAAACGACCGCTACCAATTTTTTTCTTGGGGCTTTCTCCCCACTTAAAATTCTTGATGAGAGATTTCCTCTCTACATCCTCTTCCTCCAGTTTGTTTAAGTCCGATTGAGGGATTTTCGGCTTATCCTGGGGTAAGACATCTTTTTTTGCACTCTCTGCATAGTGGCCATTGTAAAACAGTTAAGTGAAGCTTGTCCGTGAAAAGGGGCTTCCCATTCCATTTGGTCCACTTTATCAAATTTATTTTTCTTTTTATTATCAGGCCTAATTTTGCCCCGTGGCGTGTCCAGGTCCTGATCAATGTTCCCACTTGTGGGTGTTCCCTCATGTGCTATGCTACACCTTTCTACAAAATTCTCATTGTCCCATCTTGCCTTGGGCCAATAATAATTGTGAGCCACCTTTTGGATGATGGTACCTATTTTCTCATGGTCCCCATCTTTTTTCACATGTAGGCTCCTTATTAAATCTGCCCTATATCTCTTTGGAAGAACCAACTGTCCGTGACTATTGGATTTAGTTCCGGCCTTCCTATACATCAACTTGTTTTTCATGTAAAAATCTCCCTTGTCTGGAGTAGTATGACAAATTGACAATTTCCTGAAACAAGGCTTGAGGGTCTTATCCCCAGCCTGTGCCTTCCTCATCTCATCTGGAGTGGTATCTAACATAATATCTTCCTCCTGTCTTGAGGTCGACCTGACCTGAAGGGTGGCCATATACACAGGTTTCCTTCTACAATGGTCAGTGTCATGATTGTTCATCTTACAATTTTTACACCACCTTTTCCCTTGGTTGAAAGATTTTCTTTCATCATATTTCCTTTCATCGAATTGTGGGGTTTTATTTTTATTGTCATACCGTGGCCTATCAAATTGGTGCTTACCTTTGTTTTGATCTCTAGGATCAAATTTATTAAAGTTCTGTGGTGCCCTAAAATTTTCTACCTGTTTCTTTTTGTTACCTGATACCTCTGCCTGAGCCGCTTGATACCTTTCTGCAACATTTAGCAACTCACCCAGCCTCTCTGCACCTTGTTCCATGAGAAACTTTCTCAGGTCTGGAGCCATGGACTCTCTTAATTGTTCTATAAGGACCATTTCCTTAAGATCTTGGGTTTTCCCCAGAGAGGTCCATTTCTCCAAGTATGTCTCTAAGCGTGCAGAGAACTGGTGATAGGTTTCACCTGACAGTAGTTTAGCATTCCTAAATTTTTTCCTATAAAATTCTGCGTTCTTTTCATATCTTAACAAAAGAGCCTGCTTTAGCATGTCATAATTTTCCTGATCACCTCTGCTCATTTTGGCAAAAACTTCATAAGCTGCCCCACGAAGCCCTTGAGATAACTTTAAGCTCCACCTTTCTCTCTCTAACCCATATGTGGTAGCTAATAGTTCATATCTATTTAGATAGCTCTCAATATCATCGTCTTTCTCAACGAAATGATCTAAATGAAAATTCATAGCTGAGGTTGAGGCTCCCTGGCTAGCAGTGGCATCAGAGGTAAAGGGACTGGCACCATTTTCAGGAGCATGGCCTTGAAACTCAAACTCCCTTAGTCGTAACTCATGTTCCCTTTGTAATCTCTTCTCCTCCTTTTCTGCTTCCCTCTCTGCAGTCAATCTTCTTTCTTCTGCTTTGCTTTCTGCAGCTAATTTCTTCTCTTCTCTTTCTGCAGCTAATTTCTTCTCTTCTCTTTCTGCAGCCTGTCTTCTTTCCTCGGCTTCCAATTTCTTAGCCTCAGCCTCAATCTGCAGCCTCTTAGTCTCAGCCTCAGCCTCAAATTGTAACTTCTTAATTTCCTTTTCAGCCTCTAACTTTCTTTCGGTCTCTTTTTCTAATCTTCTTTCTTCCCGTTCAATATATTTGTCACATTCAGCAGTGACATAAGCAATCATAATTTGCCCGTCCATCCCTAACTCTTTCGCAGTCTGTACAGCAGCAGATCGAAATTTGGCCAGGTCCGCCATTTTCTAACAGGTAAATTTATATAATGTCTAACTAAACAATACAATCTGATATTACTTATCCAAAGACACCACAGGCACTGAGAGCTCAACGTTATTTATTTTCACCCAAGGATACTTTTTTTTTAATTTCTATTATTCCCTGAAGTGAATTACCCCCAATATTTTTAATAGGGAAAGATTCAAAATCCCGGGAGCGAGCCCCCAATATATGTGGTAAAGTGGGATGATATAAATATTTATAGGGGACTTAGTGTACTGACTGAGATCAGCAGTGAAGTTATCTGTATCTAATAGGTGTAGTGTTTTACAGATAACCTTACTTGCTACCACATTATACCTCAGTCAGAATTATTCTGGAATATTGTGATGACTACGTTAAATGTCTAGGGTATGTATATGATGAAGTGTAAGTCACAACAACAACAGACAGATAAACAATTTAATTTATTCCACCACACTTGACAACACTGTGACACTCACACACATTTAACACTCTATAAGACTATCTTAAATGAGTCACTGGTAAAGTTTCAAATATATATGTATTAATTACTTTCACTAATATATATCCTGATTCAACTGCAAAGTGAACCAGGAATCACAATTAATTGTAATCACAATTTATATATACATAATTTATAAACATGAACCTTGTAGTGACATATTTTATTAATATTATCCTATGTGTGTCAGTTGTGTAGTAGTACTATGAGGTAATACTGGTTTTGTTTTTTTCAAGCTATGTTATTATTTGTCATCATGACTTCAAGTGTTTGTTTATCTGGGAAATAGTATGGGGGAAAAGTTCACAGTTCCTGTCAATTTAAACAAGGTATTGTCCCTCTTTTTTTTACTAAAATGTCAATTTTTGAGGGGACACATAATGTTGAGCTCCACTGGCCACAGAGGCTTAACTTTCGTGATGGCGGCAGGAAAAGACTCCTCTGCTCGATTGCTCCCCTGTGTTCTGGAGACACCTCACTAGTCGCTATCTGGACCCAGGAGTATGCTGTCAGCCTCCAGATTAAGCAAAGCTCAGACCAGGTGCTGCTCAATAACTTTAGGACCACAGTCCCTGAAACAAGAAGGTTGTACCTCCTACTTCATAACTAATTTATAATCTATTTCCAGACTGAACACAATACATAACAAACACTGAGTTCAGAGCGGTAGGCCAATTGCTATCTTCATCTGAAACAATTGACATCAGTATACTCCTCCCTAATGGTTACTACGCCTCTGCAATTCCAGCATTATTTCTTTCTAGTCAATAAGATAGGTGTCAGTGTACTGTTTGGCAATTCCAGGTAGTTTTACTTTCCTCCGACACCTTCTGTTCAGGTTGGAGCACTATATAGGCTTTGCCTCATGTTCGCTACTGAACCACACACATATACAGACATAAATTATCAATTTACATTCAATTTTCATTAAAAAGATATCAAATATTTCAAGCTTACCACAATTCATGGAAATAATACAGAATTACGTTGACTGGCAATGAATAGGCACAAAATCCGACCTGCCACTGTCTCAGGCTTTTATTTAGAAGAATATAAGCTGAATCTCAACGCACTGTTGCTTTAGAAAGTTTATTTGAAAATGTGGTGCTGACCTGACGCTCCTAATTGACTATATTGGCGGGTCTAACCAATCGAGCCATGTTTACACAAGCGTTTGAAAAAAAGTACCCTTCCTTCCGTCTCCCCCAACAACGAAAGATAGTATTTGTAGCCCGACTAATCGTGTTTAGCCTTACATTTACTGCACTCCAATCAAATAGGATTTAACATGGGGACCTATTTCCCGTACAATGGTGGTGTCAAAATCTGCCACTGAGCGATTCTGATTTTGGGGTTGTCTGACACCCTCACTATTTCTTTTGGCTATAATTTGTTAATTCCTAGACTATTTGCGTAAAGTTTAACATATTCTTTGTCAGCAAGTCCTAAGGAACCCAAATATATAAATTTTATGGGGCTAAGGGGCTGCATTCAAAATATGCATTTTCTTCTACCTCCTGTTCACTTCGAATACGATGTGGTGTCTGGGTACTGTCAGGCTTTCAAACGTAAACCAGTATAATGTCATGTTTCCTAATAAGCGTTTTTCAGGTTTTTAAAACCTAACTCTCGTATGGGTAGTGTTTTTTATCACTGTCGATTTGAAAAAAAATTAGTGCTTGTGGCCTTACACGCGTGATGACTTTAATTGTATAGCGAGACGCGTGTTTAGTGTTGTATGCGTTCCTGCTTTCAGCCCTCCTTTCTCTCTATCCTAATTCCATCTGTCTTTCGTTTATGGTAACTTAGTGTGTAAAATGACATGAATGGAATATTAAATATAAGTCAGCTTTCGTATCTCAAGGTTTTTCTTAGAAATGCAGTACACGTTTTATCGTAGAAAGCGTGTATGCTGCAGTAGGCATTTACTATCAACGTGAAACGTTACAATTTGCAGACGAAGTAGAAAACAAGGGGGATTTCGAGTACAGTCATTGTGACAGCACTGTTCTTTATCATTCTTCTTTCCTTTTATTGAAGTTATTTGTTAGGCTTTACATTTACTATTTAATTTATATATGTGGATTAGAATTTCACACGACAGAGGACAAAAGACAAAGAAAATAACCAACGTTACGACCACAAGGCCTTCGTCAGGGAAAGGAAAGAAAGTGAAGGCTAGATAGGACACATAAGAACCTAAATAAATATAAAAATTAAAACTGGGTAATTCTCTGAAGGCTTCGAAGTCCTACCACTTTAGCTGCCCGCGAATGGACGAGCTTTCCCCGGAAAAGGAAATGACTGCCAACACCGGATGTACACAATACATACTAAGAAACTAGGGAAGTGCCGTTCGTTTGTCTACTATGTTGCTGTTATACCCTGTTCAACCTGAAAATTGGTTATAATTGGGGTATATTGTGCGTTTAGTTTCTTCGATGCTAGCCGGTTTTAGTCCTGAAAAGGACCACTAGCTGACTGTCTGGATACCGCTTCGTTGCTTGTCTGTTAATGGTGCAGTGGCGTGTTCATGGTGTTTTTCATATCCTGCCTCACTGTCTGACTTGTTTGGTTTTGTGTGTTTTTACGCTCCTAGTTTCTGTTTCTTTTGTCTTCCTGCTCTCCTGTATCTGTAATAGTGCTTTTTCTATTATTGTTGGGAGTAGCTTTTCTAGCGTTTCCTCGATGATTTCTTCTTCTGTTTGGTAAATCGTTTTAGTTTCTCGCGTGTTGTTTGATGTAAATTCCTCAATGGCTATTCTTTCTGCTTCAATTCTCTTGAGGATTTCTGTGTTTTCTTCTTTCAGCTCTGTCAGCTTTTTGACATCTGCTTCTATCTGCTGCTGAATTCTTTTCATGTCTTCCATCATTTCTCTAACGTTCTGTAGATCTATTACGTCTTCACCACTGTCGGTTTGATCTTCGGGAGTCTGCTTGCTTCTGTTTTCGTCCTGTAGTTTCATTTTAATTTCTTTGACTTCAGCGGTCAGCTTGTGTAACTGTCGTCTATCAATCGTGAGCTGTTTTTCTGCAACATCCGCAGCCACTTTGTGTTTTGCCTCTCTGAAGGGGATGTTTTTGGAAACCGCTTCCTTCAGTGTGCTCTTTGTTTCCTGGAACATCGGGCAACCTCGGTATCTTGCCCCATGGTTTCCGAGGCAGTTTGCACAGGTACGCTTTGCATTTATGGCCTTGTAATTTTGATCCTCCTTCGCCTTGGGACAGTCGCGATATGGGTGGCTACCCGCACAATACCGGCAAACTGCATCTCTCCTGTACGTTTTCTTTGTGTGTGAAAACTGCTGGCAGTCAGAGCACTGCATGACCGGAGGGATATATGCCTCTGTCCTTTTGAAGTATTTTTTAGCGTCAGTCTCTCTGGTCATGTCGACCCTTCAATGGTTATTACAATCAGGTTTGTGTCTTTCTTGTCCCATGTTTTTAGCCTTTCGACCTGCGTGATTTTGACGTCTGCGTTTTCGGTCTGTAGGTTGTTGTGAACCTCGCTTGCGGGCCATCTGGTGTCCACCCCTCTTACGACAAACTTCTTTGTAGTCTTGTATTTTTCCACCACCACTTTTATCTGGTGGGGCAGCTGGACTTCTTTTGGACCGGATTCCAGTTCGATCATTAGTGAAGTGGTTGTTGTAGTGTTGTTAAGGGAAAGCACGACTCCCTTTTCGTGCCTCCTTACTTTAGAGATGCCTCTCCTGCCAGTTATTGTCTCGAGGATACAGATCACTTTGTCATCTGGTAGGGCCCTGAGTGAGGCCTCGTCTCAAGACATCTGCGTGGTCTTAACGATCCTCTCTATCGCATCTGTGTCGCCTTTCTTGCTAGACTTTGTTCCCTCTTTCCTTCTCCGGTCCCGGTCAGGACTTGAATCTTGCACCTGTTCGTCTTCGGAAGGAGCCTTTTCTTGATCCAGAGCTTTTGGGTAGTTGATAGTTCTTGTTTCGTCCGGACTAGGTCTAGTTCTTTGCTTCTCAGGGCTTTTGTTGCTTTGGATGTCCGGAACAACTTCTAGTATAGCTTCTTGAAGAGAAGTACCCAGTTTTAATTTTTATATTTATTTAGGTTCTTATGTGTCCTATCTAGCCTTCGCTTTCTTTCCTTTCCCTGACGAAGACATTTTGGTCGTAACGTTGGCTATTTTCTTTGTCTTTTGTCCTCTTAAGACGAATCACCTTTTTTGATTTTTTTTTTCACACCCATCCATTGTACTCCACGTCTTACCGCAGTTCCCATCAACTTCCTCGACTTAATATATTTTGTAATAATTCTTTTTTACTGCACCGTGTCTCTGTTATCTCGTGACTCTATCTACCTATCCTGCTTATCCCCCCGATCCTATCCTATCTCTCATTTTTCAATATTGTTCGTTTCGTTTTTTAGTTTCTTAGTATGTATGGTGTACATCCGGTGTTGGCAGTCATTTCCTTTTCCGGGCAAGCTCGTCCACTCGCGGGCAGCAAAAGTGGTAGGACTTCGAAGCCTTCAGGGAAGTACCCAGTTTTAATTTTTATATTTATTTAGGTTCTTATGTGTCCTATCTAGCCTTCACTTTCTTTCCTTTCCCTGACGAAGGCCTTGTGGTCGTAACGTTGTCTATTTTCTTTGTCTTTTGTCCTCGTAAGACGAGTCATCTTTTTTCAATTTTTTTTCACACCCATCCATTCTGCTCCATTAATATAGTTTCACGTTTGTGCGTCAAGTTGTCGTCATTTATCTGTGTGTGTGTGTGTGTGTATGTGATTGGTTATAGTGTTTATGTTAATATATACAGAAAGGTAACCTGTCTGATAAACAAATTTCATTCGCAGAGATAGGCTGGACTAGAGTATCTTCTCAATCTAGGGACAGACTCTACCTTTTCACCATTTCACTCGTGAAATCTATATCTTTACCTTATCTCTCACTGAGTTACCACCTTTTCCAGTTCTATTCAGACGGGACCAGAATCTATCTTAAACACCTATCCAAAATCTACGACAATCAATAAAGTACATTAATTTATGTATCAGTGCAGTTACTGAATTATTCAAATATCCAGTTATAACTTTGTTGTGTGGTCAAAGAATATTAATAATTTAACATTGGTAGGGAATAAAAACGAGCAGCACTCACCTATTTATAGGGGATATATTTATATCCTTGGAGCATAGGATAGGTCTAGCGAGAAGGTTACTTACGTCACAGCTCTCATTGCAAACGGGTTCAGTTAGATTTATAAACCCATCAACGATCGATTGACCGCTTTCAAAATGGCGGCGTATCAGCGAAATGTGTATCAGACAGAGGAAATCGCCAAGGATAAATAAAAGCAGAAGGGAATCAGTATGAAAAGGATTTTACATTTCAGTACAGGGAAGGATTGTGTATAACTGCATATAAGAAGGAACGGTAGGAAGTTCTCATTTACGGAGATATATGCGTATTTCGGCTGCCCACAGTTACGCTAAAAGCGTGTAACCCACTTCTGTTCTAAATATTAAAATCAACAAATAACAGTTTGGGAATTTACATGGATAGGAAGATAGAGTTTTATCAGCTGTATAAAACAAGATAAGATGGAACAATATGGATATTATATATGCCGAGAATGAGAAAGGCAAAATTTCAGTCGACGCACAGATTGGCTGAAATCGATGTTCGGAAAAGATTTTTTTTTGCCTAGTTCTAGCTGTGACGTCAGTACCCTCCTATACGTCCGCGCTAAGCGTATAAAAACGTATCGGTAAAAACTGGAGAGATACACATCGAAAGAGGTTTGAGACAGACTGGAGGCAGAGTTTCGCCACTACCCATGAATTGTGAGCGGATCGCCAGAAACATTTTTAAGTCCAGTATCTGAAGTCTGAGGGTTCCATGAAATAACTCAAACCAGACTGTCCAGTATCAGAAGCCTGTGTCGTTCATCCGAGGCAATCCCACAAAAGTGCAGGACCCCAAAGAGTGAACTTCAACTGGTCATTGGCATCCCTACTGTTGGGCCTACCAAGTCTGATATCAGCAAAGGACAGTTCAGTTTCAGCAGTATCAAGTTGAAAGATAAGTGTCCTGTTTGACACTGACCACCTATACATGTGAAACAGCCAATAGTTGAAAACAATAATTAACCATACAGAAACTCAGTCAACTGATGACAGTTATCCTTAAATTCAAAGGACTAATAACAGTGATTTCAGTAACTTTATTATTTAAGATCTTGAAGTCTAAACAGACAATAATAGTAATTGTGTGAATATATTTATATATATATATATATATATATATGTGTGTGTATGCTCTTTTCCAACTAGTAGAAATAGAATATTAGTGTAATTATTAAACTATTTTAACTGTACCTGAGGATTTATTCACTTCTTCCATTTTGTGGGTTCAGTGAATGTACATTTTACTTATCCCCTAGAATATAAGTAATCATAAGATAGTCACAGGGAGGAGACACCTTAAATCCTGGTACTACTTCTTACCAACTGGGCCAGGGTTTTCACAGTCTGACTATTTTTATGATAACAATACACCAGTGCTTATTTCTAAGACTGGGGTATTACTTGTAAGGTCAGATCTCTTTACTGGCATACTCTTACATAATAAATAATTTTAAATAACCTCCCGCTACAGTGGGGGCTCGTCTGCGGGATATATCTTTGATATTCCTGAGCCAACTTTCTATTTCTGCTGTGTAGAAAATTTTGTTTTGTAAATTTTTTTGGAAAGAGTAACATAGTAGGAAATAATTATATTTTTAGGAGTACCATTGAGTACAGATAAAGAAAGCTGTTTCATATATGGTGAAGTCAGTTTAATTAACTTTAATTTTAACTAAGTTAATTATATTGTAGTAAATTAGTTTGAGTAAGATCACTTGCCCTACTAGACTACAGATACATCATGGCTGACTTGGTCAAATTTAGGTCTGCTACACTGCAGGTGGGAAAAGAGCTTGGCATGGATGGTGACGCTCTGATCCGGTATGTCACGACGGAATGTGAAAAGTACACCGAGAGAGAAGCAAAGCAATTAGAAGCAGAGAGAAACAAAGAAATTAGAAGCAGAGAGAGAGCCAAGAAATTAGAAGCAGAGAGAGAAGCCAAGAAATTAGAATTAGAAGCAGAGAGAGAAGCCAAGAAATTAGAAGCAGAGAGAGAAGCCAAGAAATTAGAATTAGAAGCAGAGAGAGAAGCCAAGAAATTAGAAGCGGAGAGAGAAGCCAAGAAATTAGAAGCGGAGAGAGAGAAGAAAGCTGAGAGAGAAGAAAGGAGGTTACAAGCAGAGAGAGACCATGAGCTGAAAATGAGACAGCTTGATCTTGAACTTCAGGCTGGGACTATCACCCATGGTAATAGCTCACCTCATTCTGCGAATAGCTCTTTTCAGAACACAGCAAATGGGGCCATGAACTTCCACCTAGATCCATTTGTTGAAAAGGAGGACGCAATTGAGTCGTACCTGGATAGGTATGAAAGGCTAGCCTCTACATATGGACTGGAAAAGGAAAAATGGAGTCTAAAGTTATCCCAGGGATTGAGAGGTATTGCATATGATGTGTTTCTGAAACTCCCCAAAGAAGATCAGGAAAATTATGAAATACTAAAGCAAGCCTTACTGATCCGGTATGAAAAGAACTCTGAGGCATATAGGAAGAAATTTAGAACTTCTAAACCTCTACCTGGAGAAACATATAACCAGTTCTCAGCTAGGCTAGAAACGTATTTGTTGAAATGGAGTAGTTTAGGTAAGTATCAGAAAACCTACGAGGATCTGAAAGAAATGGTTATGTTAGAGCAAGTGAAAGATTCCATGTCTCAAGAAATGAGGAAATTCCTTATGGAACAAGGAGCAGAGAGGCTGGAAGACATTTTGAAATGTGCAGAGAGATACCAAGCAGCTCAAGCTGAATTGGTAGGAACAAAAAGAAAGCAGGTAGAAGGATATAAGCCACCACCACAGAATACCCAGTTTGACCAGAAGGATCATCCATACAGAAATAAGCCAAGATTTGATAATAAGGACAAGAACCCTCAGACTCAGGAAAATAAACCCTATAAACAGGGAGATAAGTGGTGCAAATTTTGTAAGATGAGCAACCACAACACTGATGAATGTGGGAGGAAAAAACCCCTTCATCATGCTGCATGTCTACAGGTGAGGACTTCTGTTAGGAAGGAACTGACTGTGAGTCAGAATAGCCTCCATCACCCACCTACCCAGGAGATAGTGACTGTGAATGGCAAACAAGTCACAGGAATGTATGACACAGGTTTGTCCTATGACGCAGTCGTGTGTGCATCTCTGGTGTGCCCTGAACAAATCACCACAGAAACAGTAGACATTCAAGGGCCACTAAAAGGAACATCACCCCTTACTTTACCCATAGCAAAGATTCATGTCAGTTGTCGCTATGTGGAAGGGGAGATAAATGCAGCAGTGTTAGATGATCCCTTTTACCCCCTAATGTTGGGGCGTAAATATGTTTTCTTGGGAGACCCTGTAAAACCTATGGTTATGGCAGAAATCCAGACCAGGTCTGACTCCAGGAACATAGAGAGGGACACCAAATTAACATTTCATTCGACTGAAATGAAACGGGCTCAAGAAGCAGACAGCACGTTGAAGCCTTGTTTTGGCAAATTATCAAAAACACATAAAGCTCCAAGGAAAGGACATTTCTATATGGAACATGGACTCTTGTACAGGAAAGCTGGCAGAGGGACGAAAAGTCATGGTCAAATTGTTGTACCATCCACCTATAGGAATAAGGTTATAGGCTGGGGACACATATCAACTTTGAGTGAACACCTGGGTAATGGTGCCACAAAACAAAGAATAGCCACCCAGTTCTACTGGCCAGGTATTACGGAAGACATAAATCAGTATGTAAATTCCTGTCCAGAGTGCACCTATGTAGATTCAGAAAGTCGACGGAAGAGTCTTCATCAAAAAATCTACAAGCAAACCAGCAATCAGGGGTACTCCCGAGATTTGCACGGGAGGGGAAAGGAAACATCCCACACAGGTTCAATTGCAGTCTGAACCCCATGCGCTGGAAAAAAGGAACAAATCACGTAGCGAAAATCAAACACCTACGGATTTGCGAGGGAAAACCACATCCAACTATCAACGAAAAGAGGGCGGTAAACTTCATGGGAAACCTACCGACCCCGTTTCACCAGCAGTAAGAGCCTGGATGAAAAGCCGAACAGGAAGGAGAGAGATAGTAAAGGATGAATATATTCTTGGAAAACAGAATGTGGGCGCAGATTTTCTTAGTCGCCATCCCACAGAGCTTGAGGAGGATAGAAGGAAGGAAAACTAACCTCGGAATGGTCGATTTGCAATTGTCTTGTACCCAATAGTTAAGCTAGATATCATCCAGCTTAAAATATGGGGGCGCTATGTCGCGAAATTGGTTTCAAGTCATTGCAAACGGGTTCAGTTAGATTTATAAACCCATCAACGATCGATTGACCGCTTTCAAAATGGCGGCGTATCAGCGAAATGTGTATCAGACAGAGGAAATCGCCAAGGATAAATAAAAGCAGAAGGGAATCAGTATGAAAAGGATTTTACATTTCAGTACAGGGAAGGATTGTGTATAACTGCATATAAGAAGGAACGGTAGGAAGTTCTCATTTACGGAGATATATGCATATTTCGGCTGCCCACAGTTACGCTAAAAGCGCGTAACCCACTTCTGTTCTAAATATTAAAATCAATAAATAACATTTTGGGAATTTACATGGATAGGAAGATAGAGTTTTATCAGCTGTATAAAACAAGATAAGATGGAAAAATATGGATATTATATATGCCGAGAATGAGAAAGGCAAAATTTCAGTCGACGCACAGATTGGCTGAAATCGATGTTCGGAAAAGATTTTTTTTTGCCTAGTTCTAGCTGTGACGTTAGTACTCTCCTATACGTCCGCGCTAAGCGTATAAAAACGTATCGGTAAAAACTGGAGAGATACACATCGAAAGAGGTTTGAGACAGACTGGAGGCAGAGTTTCGCCACTACCCATGAATTGTGAGCGGATCGCCAGAAACATTTTTAAGTCCAGTATCTGAAGTCTGAGGGTTCCATGAAATACCTCAAACCAGACTGTCCAGTATCAGAAGCCTGTGTCGTTCATTCGATGCAATCCCACAAAAGTGCAGGACCCCAAAGAGTGAACTTCAACTGGTCATTGGCATCCCTACTGTTGGGCCTACCAAGTCTGATATCAGCAAAGGACAGTTCAGTTTCAGCAGTATCAAGTTGAAAGATAAGTGTCCTGTTTGACACTGACCACCTATACATGTGAAACAGCCAATAGTTGAAAACAATAAGTAACCATACAGAAACTCAGTCAACTGATGACAGTTATCCTTAAATTCAAAGGACTAATAACAGTGATTTCAGTAACTTTATTATTTTAGATCTTGAAGTCTAAACAGACAATAATAGTAATTGTGTGAATACTTTTATATATATATATATATATATATATATATATATATATATATATATATATTATATATATATATATATATATATATATATATATGCTATTTTATAATATAGTATGCTCTTTTCCAACTAGTAGTAATAGAATATTAGTGTAATTATTAAACTGTTTTAACTGTACCTGAGGATTTATTCACTTCTTCCATTTTGTGGGTTCAGTGAATGTACATTTTACTTATCCCCTAGAATATAAGTAATCATAAGATAGTCACAGGGAGGAGACACCTTAAATCCTGGTACTACTTCTTACCAACTGGGCCAGGGTTTTCACAGTCTGACTATTGTTATGATAACAATACACCAGTGTTTATTTCTAAGACTGGGGTATTACTTGTAAGGTCAGAACTCTTTACTGGCATACTCTTACATAATAAATAATTTTAAATAACCTCCCGCTACAATCATCACCATCAACATCGTCATCATCATCATCATCATCTATATCTTTCAACTCACAGTGGAACACAACTCAACAAGACCCACCTCAACAAGACCCACCTCAACAAAACCTACCTCAACAAAACCCATCTCAACAAAACCCATCTCAACAAAACACACCTCAGCAAAAAACGTGGCAAGTCCTCCTGTCCTACAACATCTGTTCAAGATCTATCCGTGTCTTCTATATCCTTTTCTTGTCAGTCTTCAGTTCCATCTTATAATTTTTTGTTAGTCTCCCTCTATTTCTCTCACCCTGGCGATTCCCGATCAGGTACTGCCTTGTAATGCTATTTACTGGGGGTTTTTTTTATGTGTGTCCTATCCAAATTTAGCGTTTTCTCCTTACCCCTCGTGTCCACCGGTGTTTGTCTGATTCTTTTCACAAGTTCCACACTTACGATTCTGTCATAATATTTTAACCCTTCTATTATTCGCAAGCATCCATTTATGAAAGTCTGAATGTTTTTTTGGTTGTCGTGTATTTTGTTCCCTACGTTTTAGAGCTACACCATAGAAACTGACTTGACATTTGAGTTGAATATGTCTATTTTTGTGTTGAACTTGATTTATTTGGATTATCAAATGTAACAAACAGTTGTAAACTATGCTACAATGGAAAGGGCCGCGCTGGTGCTTTTATAACTCTCATCTAGAATATGGCCAGTTAATGTGTGAAGCAAGTATTTGTCTAGAATCCAGCCAGTTAATGTGTCTTGCAGAGAAACTTCCACAACCTTAACAGTTATGTACGTGTAATACATGAGGTTTTTTTCCGGAAGGATAAGTGTATTGATTGAATAAAATTATTTCGTTTTCTTGTTTCTTTTTCTCTGAAGTAGACATAGTTCCGTCATGTATATTTCTGTATTTAATTTTAACCATTTGACATTTTTGCTATTTTTGTTTCGGTGGGTAAATATACTCTTTGCGTAAAAGAATCGAAGATTTCTAGATTTTTTTCTTTGCAGCACGATAGCGACCTAGTGTTAGATTAGTTATTGAAAACAATTATCTTTATATAAATAATTTTTAATCTCTTGATTTGTCGATATCGGAGAAAGGCAAATGATCTAACTTGCGAAAGACAAAACTAAAGTTTATCTTGATTAAGCATGAGTTAGGTAAGTAGTGACAGATTTCGTCTAGAGCCTGACCCTGCAACTTATACATGTTCATGGCAAGTGCTAATCTTTTAGGAAGTTGCTTACGTTTATATTGAAATGGTATGCTAAGATATGGCGGGACATGCTTGTGTGGAATAAAAGGATTGATGTGGTGTGACAAGATCACTAACGTGGATCTGATGACACAAACTATACAAGCGCTAGTGGAGCAAGAGATGAGAAGACGATGCTGGAGATGGAAAGGACACACACTAAGGAAACCTGTTTATAGCATTACCAGGAAGTCTTTGTTCTAGAATCTCCAGAGTAAGAGAGGTAGAGGGAGACCACATGGAGAAGAGAGCTGGAGACAGACATGAAGACTTGAAAAGACCTTGACCTTATGGCACGTGACAGCAAGACTTGGCATGTGTTTGTTAAAGGCCTATGTTCCTTGGGGGAGCTGACGCGTGATGAATGAATGAATTAATATGACGAGTGTGACCGGTAGCTTGGGACGTTAAGAATGAAAGACAGTACAAAATAATAGTTTAAGAAAGTTAAAAAGAGTTGTTAATAGACTATTTGACTTTGTTAAGGGGAAGTAAAATGAGCAGGAGAGTGTTTGAGGGAAGGGAAGTAACTCCGTAAATAACACTTTTGGGAGATTTAGTTCGGTGTTTGGTTTAGTATTTCTTGTGAGTTCTCAATTATGGTGTAATTTATTTGCATAGCGATGCTTTAGTGACAGGGTTAAAGAAGGGTTTATGGGTTTTGAGCTTAATCAGCAAAGGGAGACGACTTTAAATTACGTCCTTTGAAAGGTTTTAGTGAGTGATCAAAATATATATACACGAGAAAAGTTTGCGAAAGTGAACACTTTTAGCAGAGAATGAAAAAGAATGTTAAATGGGGAAAAAGATTGGGTAGTCTGATTTTAGAGGGCAAACAAGGTAGACCAGCGAAAGTCATCACTGTATTATACTGTTGTGTAGTGGAGAACGCTAGTTTGGATGGTGCGCTGGGGCGAATAGGCCACTGGAGGTGGTTGGCTTCTGCGTTATACAGAAAACGATGTTCCCCAGCCATCGAGCTGTTAGCCACCTTGATAGATATAGGTGCAGGTTTTCTGCTCGAGTGTTTGTTTTATTCATGAAGCGAGGAGGGCAGTGTTACCTGTCAAGTATTTTGATGGTCAGCCCAAGGCGAGAAACTACAGGTATGTCAAAACTAGCAAGTAATATACATCGTGTAGAATAAGGTGAACTTTGAGACAACACAGAAGAAAAAAAAAGACGGTAGTGAATTACAATAGAGAGAGAGAGAGAGAGAGAGAGAGAGAGAGAGAGAGAGAGAGAGAGAGAGAGAGAGAGAGAGAAAGACTTGGTATAAACTGTCAGCCCTGGTATTCAGTCTTCTTTTTCTTTGATCCTTAGCCGCCGACCGTCAAAGCAGTCAGTGGCAATTACGCCTGGTGGCGTTTTGTAGGGCAACAACAAATTGATTCCACTTTGCTCGGTCGGCGGCCATCCTTCGTACAGTGCCCCAACTCTGGTTCATTCTTTGCATCTCAAGGACGAGTTCTATCAACAGGTACATAAAGAAATGGAAACTAAACCCAGGTACGATCTCATTATAGTAATGGGAGACCTAAATACGAAAGTGGGAGCACACAATAATTATAACGAAAGAGTAATGGGGAAATGTGGCAGCAAATGAGAATGGGGACAAATTAATAAGCTTCTGCAGTATTAACAACCTGGTCATTGGAGGAACACTTTTTCCACACAAGGAAGTGCACAAGTTAACATGGGAATCACCAAACGGACGAGACATAAACCAGATAGATCACATAATGATCAATGGCAGATGGAGACAAGCACTACAAGACGTGAAAGTAAGAAGAGGCGCAGATGTGGGAAGTGATCATCACCTAGTAGTAGCAAGACTGAAAGTGAAACTCAGAGCTGCTGGACCAGTTGCAGTCAAACAGAAAAGATACAACATCACGAAACTGAAGGATCCCCTCACCAGAAAAGCTTTCGTGGTCGACGTAAAGAGAAGATATGAGATTATCAAAAGCCAGGAAAGAACAGAGACCGATGATGTTGACCAGAGATTCAACACCATCTCAACAATATACAAGGAAAGCAGCAAGTCATGCTTGGGATTCCAGGAAAGAAAGAGCCAAGACTGGATAGCACCAGATCCGCTAAACACCATAGCGAAGAGAAAGGAAATGAAAAGAAAGAAAACAGAAGCTAAGTCTCCCAGATTAAAGGCAATATATAGTGAACAGTACAGTCAGCTGGACAAGGAAGTTAAACGCCAAACCCGTGATAACAAAAGGACATTTCTGGATGACCTTGCAAGACAGGCAGAAGAGGCAGCACTGAGAAATGAACAAAGCACAGTATACAAAATAACTAAAATCATCAGTGGAAAACGAGGTGCAAACAATATTACATTAGTAAGAGATAAGCAAGGAAATCTCATCACAACAGTAGAGGGACAGGAAACAAGATGGGCAGAGCATTTCAGAGAAACTCTGAATAAGGAACCACCAGAGACACAATTGAATGTTCCTGAGGCTGAAAATGATCTAGATGTTAATACAGACATCCCACGAAAAGAAGAAATCAACACAGCAATCAAATGGTTAAAGAATGGAAAAGCTCATGGTCATGATAACTTAAATGCAGAGCTATTTAAGACAGATCCAGAGCTAGCAGCAGAACTATTAGAACCACTATTTGCACAAGTCTGGAAAACAGAGTGGAGAAAATGAATAATTGTCAAATTGGCCAAGAAGGGAGATCTTGCAGACTGCAATAATTGGAGAGGAATAGCTCTTCTCTCAGTTCCCAGCAAAATACTAGGCAGGATAATTATACAGAGAATCTCAAAAGCAGTAGACCACAAACTGAGGAAAGACCAAGCAGGATTTTGAAAGAACAGAAGATGTGTAGGTCATATATTTACCCTCAGGAACATTATAGATGTGACGTACATCTAGTTTGACAAGTGAATTTTCCACGATTTGATGGATGATTAAAGGGAATTTAGCTTTTCATAACATTAGAACCCCTGAACATCAGTATTGTTGTAACTTTTCACCAACGAAGAGTAGCGGCTATGATCAAAGCAGTCAAAGACGATCCCCAGAACAGAGAAGCAGAAATTTAGCATCTCCGTGCGAACACTGAACCGTTCGCAAGATGGACACGAGCGGTCAGAAGAAAGCTTCTTGCACACTTCACACCTCTGTGGCAACCGGCAGGCTTGCCCGAAAGACTATGGAACGGGAGAAACGGAGCGCTCAGCGTAGCGGATACGATCTGAGGAATCAGGAAACTCACCGCGAACGAGGCTAGTCTCGCAGAGATTTCACATCCTCGTGCGAGCAGCCTGAGACGAACGAAGATCGGAAGCCAGTCGGGCCATCGCGGTTAGCATGGCGGCTAAATAACTTCGACTTTCCCTGGGATCTGAAGAGGCGCGAAATTTTCACACGTCCCATTTAACTTACATTCCCGTTAGATATATATAGAATCTGGAAAGGGCAACTTTATCATTCGTTCTGACAGCATTCTAAGATTCACTAGCATATAGTTAAATTCCTGCTAGATTTCATCTAAATTGTTGGCTATTGGAGTGAATTCTTTTCTGTGCAGACGGTAATTTATACTTTAGCTTCGAGTGATCAGTGGGCTAGTTATTTCATTTTTATTTCACTGGATTGTGGTGTAAATTTAAACTTATTAAATAAACCCATTTTCAAAGTTGCAGTGCAAACTAAATGTTACATCTATATGTTAATTTCCTAATACAATAGCCGCGTAAATTAATTTTGCAACTGTTAAGGGAATTGTGACTTTAATACAGTTTAGTTCTGTATAGATAGATGTGCTTTTAAAATTATTAACCTCACGGAGAGAGTTTTTCTTGATTTATTAATTAAAGACGCGAGCGCAGAAAATAGTCTAACTGTAAATGTATCGCGCATTAGATTTTAATATGCTTTCATTGCATTTCATGTTTTTTCTATTTGTATCCAGAGTGATCTTTCGAACCTCGCATCCCAGCAATTAGGCAGCATTTAAGCAGCCATTACGCAGCAATAGAATATATATATAGAGCCTTGCCGACCCAGTTCGATTACTCCAGTGACAAATGAACTTTTTTAAAGCTAAACATGTGGCGACCTGTTGCCCGTCTCGCTCCTCTGAATTTAACTGAGAACAAAGCCATCCAAGAAACACTTTTAAAATACTAATTCATAAAGTCGTTAAAACTGGAAGCAGAACAGTCGCCAGTAGCAATATTCTACTCATGCTCTCTTTTGTGAAGAAGAACATAGATTTACCTGAACACTGTCTGTCAAGCATATTCATCTTAGAAACCACACCATACCTCACACTTAGCCAAGTGCCTGTGCCATTCATTAGGAACTTTTTATTTAAAAAAAACAACAGTAGCCTTTACGCTTCACCGTCTGGCGATTTTTTGAGACTATTAGCTACCAGCCCACCTCGATAAATCTGGGGCCTGACACAGAAGAAATAAAAAGACAATTTCCATTGTTCTTCGGTATTATCTGCTGTTGTAAAATTCATAGGAAGTGCCAGAATTCACCATTTGGTAAATCTGTGTGTGTGTGCCTGTGTGCTGGCCAGCCAAGCGTGTTTTTGAATGAAAGGAGATTTAATCTTTTTTACCCTTATAATTAGTTCGATCTAGTATTAAGGTATACTGTATTCATTGTACGGGATTTCTCCTAGCTGGATTGTTTAGCTGTGTTCATTTCCCCCTCCCGTAAAATTTGTTGGATAAAGGAAAACATTTGAGAACCCTAGCTTTTTCTCTACCCCCTTATCACTGTAACCCCTTGCCTCAGAGTAATAAATTTACCATTGGGTTAAATTGCCTATCTCTGATCATCATCATCACCCCCCCCCCCTTGTCTTTAAGACTGGGTCTTTTCTGTTAGTAAATACAAGCGGGAAAAGGCGTATGGGATACTTCTCCTCAAAACCCCCCTCCCCCTTGTCATATTTGTATTCTGTAACCTTTGATTTCTGACTGTAAATTGATTATTTGTGACTTGATTTTTATGATAATAAAAGTATTAAAACTTTATTAGCATTGGTGTCGGCTGGCCAAAATCCAACATTTCCCATATTTGTTATTGTAGTCCGTATTCATGTACGTTGAGCGTCAGAATCACCAAATCGGTGAGTGCGCCTGAGTGACTGGAACTGACAAACAATTGTTTGCTCAGAAGAGTGGTAGGAATAGTTTTTGAGAGACAAATATTGTCGTAATAAGAGACTGTCCTTTCTCTTCCCAGCACTTGTGAATCTACTACTTGACTTTCCTAAATCCTTATTCCCACAGAGCCTTCACTATCATTCTACACTCTAAAGGGACCAATATCTATCAGAACTCTCTCAGAAAAATTACGACAATATATGGTTAGTTCTTCCGAAATTCTGAGCCTAGTTAAAATAGAGTGTGGTTGATTGTCTTTGTGAAGTAGGGTATAATCTTAAAAAAGTAATTACTTCCCCTAGACCAAGCCTTTTAGTATTTTGGACCGACCACACAATAATTATTACAGGTTTGTTTTTTTCCACAGGAACAGCAAGTAGTGATAATAAAATATTTGTCACCTTTGTATTCTCTGGCAGAGAAAATTGAAATTTTGTTATATAATTGCTGGGATTGCGTGACTGTCTTCAGTCACAAAAGGTTTTTGGAAGTTAGAAGAGCTGAGCAAAGCTAAAGACGCTTGTTCTAAATTTTTTATAAATCTAGTTAACATCGTCTCTACTCTTTAATTGACTTTGGAGGGCGGAGTTTGTTAGTGGAGAATTAAAATTTAGGAATTTTTTTTTCCTTTAAATTGTTTTTCATAAATTTTTCTCTACTTTTAGTAAAAGTAAATTTTTTTCCAGTGTAACTTACCATTTTAAGTGGCATAAGTCGCTTGCGTTAAGAGTCTTAAGTGACAATAATAGCAGCGGTAAGTTTGCACATTTCAGAGTAGGGGGTAACACAAGTAAATTTATACTTTGTGTTTTTTCTCGTAGCGGCTTTGAGTTTTTTTTTCCCTTCTTACTAATTCTCTAGTCTTAGAAGCATCCAGTTCTTTATCATGGCAGAGAGAATTAGGATAAGATCCATTCTGAGACAGGAGGCGAAGGACTCAGGGTTAGAAGGAGAAGCCGCGAACCTGTTTGTCAACAGGGAACTTGAAAGGTATGACGCGGAGCAACAGAGAGAGGAAAAAGAGAAGAAAGAAGCGGAAGAGAGGGCAGAAGCTAGGAAGAAAGAAGCGGACGATCGTCAATTGGAGCAGAAGAAAATTGAGGCAGAGATTGAAACCCGCAGGGAAAGAGAGAGAGAAAGGGAAAGACAGCACGAATTGGCGCTCAAGGCTTTAGAGAGTCGGGGTGCCTCTACTTCTAATAATGGAGAGCCGTCTTCACCCCAGTCTCAATCAGTGGACCTCTCCAGTACTCAATCTGCCCAATTAACTGCGATGTCATTTGCTTTAGAGTCTTTTCCTAGCCCCAACGAAAAAATTGACAGCTACCTAGAAAAATTCGAGAGACTCGCGACTCTGTATGGGTTAGAGAGTTCCCGCTGGGCACTTAAACTCTCAACGTCACTGAAAGGCAATGCTTATGACGTATACGTGAAGCTGGGACCGAACCAACATGATTACGACATGCTGAAGAAGGCCTTGCTAGAGCGGTTTGAGATGACTGCCCGTAAGTTTCTGCAGTTGTTCAGAAACAGCCGAAAAGAGAGCACGGAAACATTTCCCCAGTTCTCTTCACGTCTCACGGGTTACCTGACAATGTATATAGAATTATCTGACCTACCTCTTACATATGAGGGACTACTTGAACTTGTTCTCGTGGAACAGATAAAGTCAACTTTGTCAAACGAAACCCGTAGATTTTTGTCTGAACAGGGGGCAGTCAGGCTTGTGGACATCCTCAATAAGGCCGAACGCTATAGCAATGCAATAGCCGAACTTCCCAGCACTAAACGTAAACCCACAGATGAGCCATCTCGAAAACAAAATCTAGAGCAGTCATCCTATTCTTCAAATTCCTCTCAACATTATAACCAACGAGATAATAATACCCAGAAACCTCCCCAGGAAAAATCGAAATTCTACAAAACCCGATACCCCCCAAACAACAATTCTGATCAACCCACCAAGCCTACGTGGCAGCGCGGCTACCAAGGTCATGGTAAAGGGAAGACCCCTACACCATGAACGTCTGATCAGGGCAAACAAACCGGTCCAAACCGCATCAGATGTTTGCATACAGCCTCGAAAGGTAGAGTCAATGTCAGTGATTCTCAACCTGAGGGGGACCGACCCTCAACGCGAGGAACTGTAATTTTGAACGGTTCCTCTACTACTTGTCTTTTTGACACAGGATTAAGTTTTGATTGTATTGTCGCCAGACACCTAGTCAAACCCGGTCAGGAGACAGGAAACCGTCAAACTATGTGGAGTTTTCAAGAGTGATGCACCCAGGACGCTTCCTATCGCACTGGTAGAAATACACTCTGATTTTGTCAGAGGTGTTATTAAAGCGGCCATTATGGATGATCCTATCTACCCAGTTATCCTGGGATGTAGATATGTGTTTATTGGGAGACCAAAGGAGCCTATTGTGGCAGCGGTAACCACAAGAGGGAAAGCCAAGAAGGAGAGGGAGCCATCGCCAAATTTGTTGCCGAATGAACTGAATGAGGCGCAACAAAAGGACCCTACTCTGGAGCCCTGCTTTAAAAAACTGCCCATGGCTAAGGACCCCAGACACAACGGAGACATCTTTTCTAAGGATGGCGTATTGTATCGTCGAACGGGCAACCCGGACACGGGGAATAACCAGCTCTTAGTACCGACGCAGTACAGAAGCCAGATCTTAGAAATGGGGCACTCTCTTCCCTTTAGCGGACACATGGGACAAAACGCCACTATTCAGCGAATAAAAACCCACTATTGGTGGCCAGGAATGAACTCCGACATTATCAGGTATGTGAAATCCTGCGCCCAGTGCCAACGGGTAGCACCCAAGCACTTGACACCCCAAGTACTCATGGGGCAAATGCCAATAGTAGGGACTCCATTTGAACGGGTTGCTGTCGACATCATTGGACCCCTGGAAAGGACCAAAAGAATGAACAGGTTCATCCTGACCTTAGTCGACACTTGCACAAAGTGGGCCGAAGCTGTACCGCTAACATGCATAGATTCCAAGCATGTCGCAGAAGCCCTCGTGCAAATTTTTACACGGTTGGGATTCCCTCAATACGTTTTGATGGACAATGGATCCCAATTCCGTAGCCTGTTAATGGAGGAGATCTTTAAGATCTTGAAGGCCAAACATATCCACACAAGTCCCTACCATCCGGCCGGAAATGGGCTCGTAGAACGTTTTAATGGCAGCCTCACCATGATGTTACGTAAGCTGGGTCAGGATAAACCGGAAGACATGGACCTATATATATCGGCTGCCTTATTCGCCTACCGAGAGGTTCCCCAAGCGTCTACGGGATTCCCGCCTGCTACACTTTTATTTGGCAGACCTATTAAGGGGCCACTTGAAGCCTTATTGCGGTCCCTGACAGACCAAAAGGCTGACGAGACAGTCGTCTCTGCAAGCAAATATGTATCTGAGCTCAAGGAAAGGTTAAAGCTAGGATGGGATCTAGCCAACACCAACCTTAAGAAAGCCCGCGCTAAACATGCTAAAAGATACAATAAAGCTGCAAAAGAGAGAGAACTCCAACCAGGGGAAAAAGTTGTGTGCTACTTCCAACCGGAAGCAATAAACTTCGCATCGGATGGCAAGGGCCGTTTACCGTCCTTAAAAAGATCTCACGTACCAATTACAAGATCTCCATCAAAGGAAAGGAGAAGGTCTTCCATATAAATCTGCTTAAGAAATATTTGGAAAGACCGGTGCCATCCTCCGAGCATCCCCTGGTTGTCGCCATAGCAACGGAAGACGAGGAAGGTTGCATGGAGTACCCATTGCAATCCACAGAATCCTTTAAAGATGTCAAGTTCGGCGACAATCTCTCACTGGAACAACAAACAGAAACCAGGGCGCTACTGAAGCAGTACAGTGCAGTCTTGACAGGTGTACCTGGTCGAACAAATCTCATTGAGTTTGACATAAAATTAACAAACGAGACCCCTGTTCGAACCAGAGTGTACCCCATTCCGTACGCCAAAGCTGATGCACTTCGTGGAGAAATAGACAAGCTGCGTCAGGCAGGAATTATCAGCGAGTCTACATCTCCTTACAGTTCGAGTGTAGTGCTGTTGCAGAAGCCCAATAAGGAAGTTCGGCTGTGTATTGATTACCGGCTGCTAAACGCTGTAACGGAATTCCAGCCCGAACCGCTCCAAACTGTTCCTGAGTTGTTCACCAAGCTCAGCAAGGCAACAATTTTCTCCAAGACAGACCTCAGTGTGGTAAAGTGGGATGTTATAAATATTTATAGGGGACTTAGTGTACTGACTGAGATCAGCTGTGAAGGTATCTGTATCTAATAAGTGTGGTGTATTACAGATGACCTTACTTGCTACCACATTTATACCTCAGTCAGAATTATTCTGGAATATTGTGATGACTACGTTAAATGTCTAGGGTTATGAAAATGATGAAGTGTAAGTCACAACAAGAACAGACAGATAAACAATTTAATTTATTCCACAACACTTTGCAACACTGTGACACTCACACACATATAACACTCTATAAGACTATCTTAAATGAGTCAAGTGTTTAAGTTTAAAAATATATGTATTAATTCTTGTCAATAATGGATATCCTGATTCAACTACACAGTGAACCAGGAATCACAATCAAATGTAATTACAAGTATATGTACACAGTTTATATATATATGAACTTTGTATTGACATAGTTTATTATTATTATTCTATGTGTGTAATTTGTGCAGTAGTAATATGAGTAATACTGGTATTGTTCTAGCTTGGTTGTTGTTTTTCATCATGACTTCAAGTGTTTGATTATCGGGGAAATAGTATTGGGAAAAGTTCACAGTTCCTGTCATTTGAACCAATTAATTGTCCCTCTGTGGTTAACAAAATGTCAATTTTTGAGGGGGCCTATAATGTTGAGCTACTCTGGCCACAGAAGCTTATCTTTCGTGATGGCGGCAGGAAAAGACTCCTCTGCTCGATTGCTTCACTGTGTTCTGGAGACACCTCACTGGTCGCTATCTGGACCAAGGAGTATGCTGTCAGCCTCTGGATTCAGCAAAACTCAGACTAGGTGCTGCTTCAATAACTAGGACCACAGTCCCACAATTCATGGAAATAATACACAGATACGTTGACTGGCGATGAATAATGGCAAAAATTCCGATCTGCCTCTGTCCCAGACTTTTATTTAGCAAAATATGATCTGGCTCTCAACGCACTGTTTCTTAGTAAGTTTATTTTAAAATGTGGCACTGACCTGACGCTCCTAATTGACTATATTGGCGGGTCTAACCAATCGGGCCATGTTTACACAGCTTTTCAAAAAAAAGTACCCCTACTCACGTTTCCCTAACAACAAAAAATTAGTATTTGTATTCCGACTAATCGTGTTTAGCCTTACATTTACTTCTATCCAATCAAATAGGATTTTACATGGTGGCTCATTTCCCGTAAAATGGTGGTTTCAAAACATGCCACTGTGCGATTATTATTTGGTGTTGTCTGACACCCTCACTATTTTCTTTTGGCTATAATTTGTTAATTCCTAGACTATTTGCGTAACACTTAACATATTCTTTGTCAGCAAGTCCTAAGGAACCCAAATATATAAGTTTTAAGGGAGCTAAGTGGCGGCGTTCAAAATATGTATTTTCTTCTAGGATAGTCGTGCTGTTACCACCTCCTCACTTCCAAACTTTTAGGGTGTCTGCTGTACTGTCAGGCTTTCAAACGTAAACCAGTATAATGTCATGTTTCCTAATAAGCGTTTTTCAGGTTTTTTAAACCTAACTCTCGTAGTTGTAGTGTTTTTTATCACGGTCTATTTGAAAAAAAGTTAGTGCCTCTGGCCTTTCGCGCGGGGAGGGTGGCATTAATTGTATATCGCGAGACGCGTGTTCGTGTTGCATGCGTTCCTGCTTTCAGCCCTCCCTCTCTCTATCCTAAGTTCATCTGTCTTTCCGTTTATGTTAACGTAGTGTATAAAATGAAATTAATGGAAGTATTAATTTAGGTCACTACGCAGTGTGCCTAGCTCAAGGTTTTCTTAGAAATACAGTACACGTTTTATTGTAGAAAGCGTGTAGTGATGCAGTAGGCTTTACTATCAACGTGAAAGCGTGAGAATATGCAGACGAAGCATAAAACAGGGGTTTTTATTGTTCAACTAGCATGACGTTCTATTAACACAGGCGTACGCTATTGGAAAGCACGGGTCTTTAACCATTTCTCTTTCATATTATTGAATTTATGTGTTAGGCTTTACATTTACCTTTTAATTTATATATGTGGATTTAGAATGTTTCACGACAAATTCTCCCCTCTTAAAACAGACGTTATATGTCAGTCTATAATTCTATATACACATAGAGAAATTTATTATTAGTTCTGGGGCTTACGGTGATTATCATCACACGGATGGCGGCTTAAAAAATCCGCTCCCAGATTTGTCTTTCCAGATATATACTCTATGCTAAACTCAAATGGGTGCATCAGTAATGACCAACGGAGTAATCTAGAATTTTCATGTCTAGCCTGCGCTAGAAACGACAAGGGTTTGTGATCCGTTTGCAACTTAAATGCCTTCCCATACAGATAAATATTGAATTTCTTTATCGCCCATATTACTGCAAGACATTCTTTTTCGCTAGTTGAGTAATTGGTTTCAGCTTTATTCAACTTTCTGCTAGCATATGCCACTGGGCTTAATTCCCCATCCAATGCATCTGATTTCTGTAGCAGAGTCGCACCTAACCCAATATTACTGGCATCCGTCCTTACAATGAATTCTTGACTTAAGTCAGGTAATTTAAAATAGGTTTGCTTGTGAGCTTTTCCTTCAATTCCTGGTAAGCTAATTCACATTGTGGTGTCCATGTAATTCGATCTGGATTTCCTTTACGTGTCAAATCAGTTAACGGTGCACATATGGAATTAAAGTTTTTGATATACTTTTGGTAGAAACCACATAATGAGACAAAGGATCTCACGTCTTTCTTGGTTTGTGGTCTCGGGGCTTTCTTTAGTTTCTCTAAATTCTTGGGGTCAGGGGTCATGTTTCCCTGATGGACTGTGTGTCCCAAGAATTCTAATTCTTTACATCCAACGCAACATTTGGTTGGTCGGGCTGTTAAATTCGCTTCTCTAAGTCGATTAAACAGCATGTTCAGAGAGTCAATGTGTTCCTCAAATGTTTCTGTTGCTATAAGGATATCATCCATGAAATTTGTGATGCATGGATTATTCAGAGGGTCCAATAATTTTCTCATCATTCTAGAGAAGACACTAGGTGCAATCTTCAATCCAAATGGCAATCTGTTAAACTCATAGTGTCCCTCTGAGGTACTAAAAGCTAGGTATGGTCTAACCTCAGGCTTTACTGGAATCTGATAGTATCCTTTACTCAGATCCACTTTTGAGAAATATTTAGCTTTATTTAGCCTGGCAAACAACTGATTTGTATCCGGCAATGGATCCACCTGTCCTTCTGTGATAGCATTCAGTCTCCTGTAATCTATACAGAGTCTAGGTTCTCCAGAGGGTTTCCTTAAGAGCACAACACTGGAACTATACGAAGATTCACTGTGTGAAATAATTCCTTCCTTCAACAAATAGTCTATCTCTTCCTTCAAAGCTTTCTCCTTGGCAAAAGGAATCGAATAGGGTTTCATACAGACAGGTGTGGGGTCTATCAGTTTCATATCATATTCCAATAAGTTTGTATGCCCCGGTCTGTCCGTTAACACCTCTGTATGATTATCTAGAACCTGTTGCACTATCTCTTTCTGATTTTTAGTTAAATGTGTACTGATTTTCACCTGTGCCGCTGTCTCACAGGGGTGTAATGGATATTCAAATGATGAAAGTGGTTCCTTTTTCGTCTCCATTGCAATGGACAAGGTCAACAAGTGTGTCTCTTCCTGATTTTCCTTTTCCAAATATTTCTTCAGGAGATTCACATGATAGATTTTTTCTTTCCCCTTCTTATCTATCTTATAATTTGTTCTAGACACCTTCTCTAGAACTGTATATGGACCTTGCCGTCCAATTTGTAACTTATTCTGACTACCGGGTAGAAGAAGCAGTACCTTCTCTCCCACAGCCAAATCTCTGTCCTTAGCCTTCCTGTTGAAATAGGCAGCATGTTTCTTCCTGGCTTGTCTCAAATTTTCATTGGCAAGTTTCCAGCCAGTTTTTAAACGAGTGGTCAGCTCATTCACATATTGGTATGAGGATGTAATATTTTCCTCTGCCTTTTCATCAGTCCACGTTCTTAACAGCGCTTCATATGGACCTTTAATTTTGTGGACCTATTTGTCCATGCACCGGTATGGTCTCTTCCACTCGAAGCTCTATAGTGATGATTTTTCTTCCCAGGATTATCATGCACAAAACGACCGCTACCAATTCTTTTCTTGGGGCTTTCTCCCCACTTAAAATTCTTGATGAGAGATTTCCTCTCTACATTCTCTTTCTCCAGTTTGTTTAAGTCCGTTTGAGGGATTTTCGGCTTATCCTGGGGTAAGACATCTTTTTGCACTCTCTGCATAGTGGCCATTGTAAAACAGTTAATTGAAGCTTGTCCGTGAAAAGGGGCTTCCCATTCCACTTGGTCCACTTTATTATTCTTTCTATTGTCAGGCCTACGTTTGCCCCGTGGCGTGTCCAGGTCCTGATCAATGTTCCCACTTGTGGGTGTTCCCTCATGTGCTATGCTACACCTTTCTACAAAATTCTCAATGTCCCACCTTGCCTTGGGCCAATAATAATTGTGAGCCACCTTTTGGATGATGGTACCAATTTTCTCATAATCCCCATCTTGTTTCACATGTAGGCTCCTTATTAAGTCTGCCCTATATGCCTTTGGAAGAACCAACTGTCCGTGACCATTGGATCTAGTTCCGGCCTTCCTATACATCAACTTGTTTTTCATGTAAAAATCTCCCTTGCCTGGAGTTGTATGACAAGTTGACAATTTCCTGAAACAAGGCTTGAGGGTCTTATCCCCAGCCTGTGCCTTCCTCATCTCTTCTGGAGTGGTATCTATCAGGATATCCTCCTCCTGTCTTGAGGTCGACCTGACCTGAAGGGTGGCCATAACTATAGGGTTCCTTCTACAATGGTCAGTGTCATGATTGTTCATCTTACAATTTTTACACCACCTCCTGTTTTGGTTGAAAGATTTTCTTTCATCATATTTCCTTTCATCGAATTGTGGGTTTTTATTTTTATTGTCATACCGTGGCCTATCAAACTGGTGCTTACTTTTGTTTTGATCTCTAGGATCAAACTTATTAAAGTTCTGTGGTGCCCTAAAATTATCTACCTGTTTCTTTTTATTACCTGATACCTCTGCCTGAGCTGCTTGATACCTTTCAGCGACATTTAGCAACTCACCCAGCCTCTCTGCACCTTGTTCCATGAGAAACTTTCTCAGGTCTGGAGCCATGGACTCTCTTAATTGTTCTATAAGGACCATTTCCTTAAGATCTTGGGTTTTCCCCAGAGAAGTCCATTTCTCCAAGTATGTCTCTAACCGTGCAGAGAACTGGTGATAGGTTTCACCTGACAGTAGTTTAGCATTCCTAAATTTTTTCCTATAAAATTCTGCGTTCTTTTCATATCTTAAAAAAAGAGCCTGCTTTAGCATGTCATAATTTTCTTGATCACCACTGCTCATTTTGGCAAAAACTTCATAAGCTGCCCCACGAAGCCCTTGAGATAACTTTAAGCTCCACCTTTCTCTCTCTAACCCATACGTGGTAGCTAGTAGTTCATATCTATTTAGATAGCTCTCAATATCACCTTCTTTCTCAACAAAATGATCTAAATGAAAATTCATAGCTGAGGTTGAGGCTCCCTGACTAGCAGTAGCATCGGAGGTAAAGGGACTGGCACCATTTTCAGGAGCATGGCCTTGAAACTCAAACTCCCTTAGTCGTAACTCATGTTCCCTTTGTAATCTTTTATCTTCTGCTTCCCTTTCTGCAGCTAATCGCTTGTCTTCCCTTTCTGCAGCCTGTCTTCTTTCCTCGGCTTCCCTTTCTGCCTTTTTTCTTCTCTTTCTGCCTTTTTTCTTCTCTTTCTGCCTCCAATTTCTTAGCCTCAGCCTCAATCTGCAGCCTCTTAATTTCTTTTTCAGCCTCTATTCTCTTATCTTCGGCCAATCTTTCAGATTCTAATTTTCTTTCGGCCTCTTTTTCTAATCTTCTTTCTTCACGTTCAATATATTTGTCACATTCCGTAGTGACATAGGTAATCATAACTTGCCCGTCCATTCCTAACTCTTTAGCAGTCTGCACAGCAGCAGATCGAAATTTGGCCGGGTCCGCCATTTTCTAACAGGTAAATGTATATAATGTCTAACTAAACAATTCAATCTCTAACTAAATATCCAATGACAACCACAGGCACTGAGAGCTCAACGTTATTTATTTTCACCCAAGGATACCTTTTTAATTTTTATTATTCCCTGAAGTGAATTACCCCCAATATTTATAATAGGGAAAGATTCAAAATCCTGGACAGGACCCCAATATATGTGGTAAAGTGGGATGTTATAAATATTTATAGGGGACTTAGTGTACTGACTGAGATCAGCTGTGAAGGTATCTGTATCTAATAAGTGTGGTGTATTACAGATGACCTTACTTGCTACCACATTTATACCTCAGTCAGAATTATTCTGGAATATTGTGATGACTACGTTAAATGTCTAGGGTTATGAAAATGATGAAGTGTAAGTCACAACAAGAACAGACAGATAAACAATTTAATTTATTCCACAACACTTTGCAACACTGTGACACTCACACACATATAACACTCTATAAGACTATCTTAAATGAGTCAAGTGTTTAAGTTTAAAAATATATGTATTAATTCTTGTCAATAATGGATATCCTGATTCAACTACACAGTGAACCAGGAATCACAATCAAATGTAATTACAAGTATATGTATACAGTTTATATATATGAACTTTGTATTGACATAATTTATTATTATTATTCTATGTGTGTAATTTGTGCAGTAGTAATATGAGGTAATACTGGTTTTGTTCAAGCTTGGTTGTTGTTTTTCATCATGACTTCAAGTGTTTGATTATCGGGGAAATAGTATTGGGAAAAGTTCACAGTTCCTGTCATTTGAACCAATTAATTGTCCCTCTGTGGTTAACAAAATGTCAATTTTTGAGGGGGCCCATAATGTTGAGCTACTCTGGCCTCAGAAGCTTATCTTTCGTGATGGCGGCAGGAAAAGACTCCTCTGCTCGATTGCTTCACTGTGTTCTGGAGACACCTCACTGGTCGCTATCTGGACCAAGGAGTATGCTGTCAGCCTCTGGATTCAGCAAAACTCAGACCAGGTGCTGCTTCAATAACTAGGACCACAGTCCCACAATTCATGGAAATAATACACAGATACGTTGACTGGCGATGAATAATGACACAAATTCCGATCTGCCTCTGTCCCAGACTTTTATTTAGCAAAATATGATCTGGCTCTCAACGCACTGTTTCTTAGTAAGTTTATTTTAAAATGTGGCATTTAAGTTGCAAACGGATCACAAACGCTTGTCGTTTCTAGCGCAGGCTAGACATGAAAATTCTAGATTACTCCGTTGGTCATTACTGATGCACCCATTTGAGTTTAGCATAGAGTATATATCTGGAAAGACAAATCTGGGAGCGGATTTTTTAAGCCGCCATCCGTGTGATGATAATCACCGTAAGCCCCAGAACTAATAATAAATTTCTCTATGTGTATATAGAATTATAGACTGACATATAACGTCTGTTTTAAGAGGGGAGAATTTGTCGTGAAACATTCTAAATCCACATATATAAATTAAAAGGTAAATGTAAAGCCTAACACATAAATTCAATAATATGAAAGAGAAATGGTTAAAGACCCGTGCTTTCCAATAGCGTACGCCTGTGTTAATAGAACGTCATGCTAGTTGAACAATAAAAACCCCTGTTTTATGCTTCGTCTGCATATTCTCACGCTTTCACGTTGATAGTAAAGCCTACTGCATCACTACACGCTTTCTACAATAAAACGTGTACTGTATTTCTAAGAAAGCCTTGAGCTAGGCACACTGCGTAGTGACCTAAATTAATACTTCCATTAATTTCATTTTATACACTACGTTAACATAAACGGAAAGACAGATGAACTTAGGATAGAGAGAGGGAGGGCTGAAAGCAGGAACGCATGCAACACGAACACGCGTCTCGCGATATACAATTAATGCCACCCTCCCCGCGCGAAAGGCCAGAGGCACTAACTTTTTTTCAAATAGACCGTGATAAAAAACACTACAACTACGAGAGTTAGGTTTAAAAACCTGAAAAACGCTTATTAGGAAACATGACATTATACTGGTTTACGTTTGAAAGCCTGACAGTACAGCAGACACCCTAAAAGTTTGGAAGTGAGGAGGTGGTAACAGCACGACTATCCTAGAAGAAAATACATATTTTGAACGCCGCTACTTAGCTCCCTTAAAACTTATATATTTGGGTTCCTTAGGACTTGCTGACAAAGAATATGTTAAGTGTTACGCAAATAGTCTAGGAATTAACAAATTATAGCCAAAAGAAAATAGTGAGGGTGTCAGACAACACCAAATAATAATCGCACAGTGGCATGTTTTGAAACCACCATTTTACGGGAAATAGGCCACCATGTTAAATCCTATTTGATTGGATAGAAGTAAATGTAAGGCGAAACACGATTAGTCGGACTACAAATACTAATTTTTTGTTGTTAGGGGAAACGGTAGTAGGGGTACTTTTTTTTTAAAAGCTGTGTAAACATGGCCCGATTGGTTAGACCCGCCAATATAGTCAATTAGGAGCGTCAGTTCAGTGCCACATTTTAAAATAAACTTACTCAGAAACAGTGCGTTGAGAACCAGCTTATTTTTTTTCTAAATAAAAGCCTGGGACAGAGGCAGATCGGAATTTGTGCCATATTCATCGCCAGTCAACGTATTTGTGTATTATTTCCATGAATTGTGGTAAGCTTGACATATTTGATATCTTTTTAATGAAAATTGAATGTAAATTGATAATTTATGTCTGTATATGTGTGTGGTTTAGTAGCAAACATGAGGCCAAGCCTAGATAGTGCTCCAACCTGAACAGGACGTGTCGGAGAAAAGAAAACTGCATGGAATTGCCAAATAGTACACTAACACCTATCTTATTGACTAGAAGGAACTAATGCTGGAATTGCAGAGGCGTAGTAACCATTAGGGAGGAGTATACTGGTGTAAATTGTTTCAGATGAAGCTAGCAGTTGGCCTACCGCTCTGAACTCAGTGTTTGTTATGTATTGTGTTCAGTGTCTAAATAGATTATAAATTAGTTCTGAAATAGGAGGTACAACCTTCTTGTTTCAGGGACCGTGGTCCTAAGTTATTGAAGCAGCACCTGGTCTGAGTTTTGCTGAATCCAGAGGCTGACAGCATACTCCTTGGTCGAGATAGCGACCAGTGAGGTGTCTCCAGAACACAGTGAAGCAATCGAGCAGAGGAGTCTTTTCCTGCCGCCATCACGAAAGATAAGCTTCTGTGGCCAGAGCAGCTCAACATTATGTGCCCCCCCCCCCCTCTAAAATTGACAATATATTAAACACAGAGGGACAATAAATTGTTTCAAATGACAGGAACTGTGAACTTTTCCCAATACTATTTCCACGATAATCAAACACTTGAAGTCATGATGACAAACAACAATCTAGCTTGAAAAACAAAACCAGTATTACCTCATAGTACTACTTCACAACTTACACACATAGGATAATACTAATAAATTATGTCAATACAAAGATCATATTTATGAATTGTGATTACATTTGATTGTGATTCCTGGTTCACTGTGTAGTTGAATCAGGATATCTATTGTTGAAAGTAATTATTACAAATATATTTGAAACTTTACACTTGACTCATTTAAGATAGTCTTATAGAGTGTTTTATGTGTGTGAGTGTCACAGTGTTGTAAAGTGTTGTGGAATAAATTAAATTGTTTATCTGTCTGTTGTTGTTGTGACTTACACTTCATCATTATCATAACCCTAGACATTCAACGTAGTCATCACAATATTCCAGAATAGGTCTGACTGAGGTATAAATGTGGTAGCAAGTAAGGTCATCTGTAATACACCACACTTATTAGATACAGATACCTTCACAGCTGATCTCAGTCAGTACACTAAGTCCCCTATAAATATTAATATCATCCCACTTTACCACAAGCATATAGTTAAATTCCTGCTAGATTTCATCTAAATTGTTGGCTATTGGAGTGAATTCTTTTCTGTGCAGACGGTAATTTATACTTTAGCTTCGAGTGATCAGTGGGCTAGTTATTTCATTTTTATTTCACTGAATTGTGGTGTAAATTTAAACTTATTAAATAAACCCATTTTCAAAGTTCCAGTGCAAACTAAATGTTACATCTATAGGTTAATTTCCTAATACAATAGCCGCGTAAATTAATTTTGCAACTGTTAAGGGAATTGTGACTTTAATACAGTTTAGTTCTGTATAGATAGATGCGCTTTTGAAATTATTAACCTCACGGAGAGAGTTTTTCTTGATTTATTAATTAAAGACGCGAGCGCAGAAAATAGTCTAACTGTAAATGTATCGCGCGTTAGATTTTAATATGATTTCATTGCATTTCATGTTTTTTCTATTTGTATCCAGAGTGATCTTTCGAACCTCGCATCCCAGCAATTAGGCAGCATTTAAGCAGCCATTACGCAGCAATAGAATATATATAGATCCTTGCCGACCCAGTTCGATTACTCCAGTGACATATGAACTTTTTTTAAGCTAAACTTGTGGCGACCTGTTGCGGGTCTCGCTCCTCTGAATTTAACTGAGAACAAAGCCACCCAAGAAACACTTTTAAAATACTAATTCATAAAGTCGTTAAAACTTGAAGCAGAACAGTCGCCAGTAGCAATATTCTACTCATGCTCTCTTTTGTGAAGAAGAACATAGATTTACCTGAACACTGTCTGTCAAGTATATTCAGTTGATTTTAACCCCCCCCCCCCCCCCCCCCCCCCCCCTCGAAGAACCTATCTCAGTGTTTTCTAGTTGTGACATTACGGCAAAAGAAAGTTTTCTCCACCAGCTGTGCCCATCTTAGAAACCACACCATACCTCACACTTAGCCAAGTGCCTGTGCCATTCATTAGGAACTTTTTATTCAAAAAAAAAAACAACAGTAGCTTTTACGCTTCACCGTCTGGCGATTTTTTGAGACTATTAGCTGCCAGCCCACCTCGATAAATCTGGGGCCTGACACAGAAGAAATAAAAAGACAATTTCCATTGTTCTACGGTATTATCTGCTGTTGTAAAATTCCTAGGAAGTGCCAGAATTCACCATTTGGTAAATCTGTGTGTGTGCCTGTGTGCTGGCCAGCCAAGCGTGTTTTTGAATGAAAGGAGATTTAATCTTTTTTTACCCTTATAATTAGTTCGACCTAGTATTAAGGTGTACTGTATTCATTGTACAGGATTTCTCCTAGCGGGATTGTTTAACTGTGTTCATTTTCCCCTCCCGTAAAATTTGTTGGATAAAGGAAAACATTTGAGAACCCTAGCTTTTCCTCTATCCCCTTATCACTGTAACCCCTTGCCTCAGAGTAATAAATTTACCATTGGGTTAAATTGCCTATCTCTGATCATCATCATCACCCCCCCTCCTTGTCTTTGGGACTGGATCTTTTCTGTTAGTAAATACAAGCGGGAAAAGGCGTATGGGATACTTCTCCTCAAAACCCCCCTCCCCCTTGTCATATTTGTATTCTGTAACCTTTGATTTCTGACTGTAAATTGATAATTATTTGTGACTTGATTTTTATGATAATAAAAGTATTAAAACTTTATTAGCATTGGTGTCGGCTGGCCAAAATCCAACATTTCCCATATTTGTTATTGTAGTCCGTATTCATGTACGTTGAGCGTCAGAATCACCAAATCGGTGAGTGCGCCTGAGTGACTGGAACTGACAAACAATTGTTTGCTCAGAAGAGTGGTAGGAATAGTTTTTGAGAGACAAATATTGTCGTAATAAGAGACTGTCTTTACTCTTCCCAGCACTTGTGAATCTACTACTTGACTTTCCTAAATCCTTATTCCCACAGAGCCTTCACTATCATTCTACACTCTAAAGGGACCAATATCCATCAGAACTCTCTCAGAAAAATTACGACAGTAGAGCAGTGCTCAGAATGGCAAAGACAGTTGTACATTAATTTCGTTGGTTTTGAAAAGGCTTTTGACAGCATACATAGGGACAGTTTATGGAAAATACTGAGGGCTTATGGAATTCCAAGCTGCATAGTGTCAATCATAAAAAGCCTTTATGCCAACTTTACGTGCAGCATTGGGCAGAGCAACCTAACCTTTGAGGTGAAGACAGGAGTACGACAGGGATGCCTTTTATCAACCACTCTATTTTTAACAGTCATAGACTGGGTGATGCGCCAGACAACAGAGAGCAATCCAAGAGGAATAAGATGGACTACATTTTCTACATTTGAAGATCTGGAATATGCAGATGACATTGCACTGCTAGCACATTCACATCAACACATCCAGGAAAAAACGGATAGACTTAATAAGTATAGCCAGCAGGTGGGCTTGAACTTCAACCTAAAGAAGACAGAGGTCATGACGCTCAAAGTGAGCAACCCTGAGCCCATATCAGTAAGGAATCAGCAACTGGAACAGACAGATGCTTTCACATACCTATGATGCATAGTAACACCAGACGGTATTAGACCAGCCCTTATAGATACCCCAGGCAACTCTAGTAGAGAAAGAAGAAGATAGATTTTTATGTCGGACAGGAATGAGATCAGAGGTAGAACAACGAATAATAACCACATGTAAGATCAAGCAGTGGCGACAGATGACGTAATTGAGAGAAAGAAAATGCCAGTATCATTATGTACAGCAGCCATTATTGTAGAAAGGTGCCACAAAGTGAAGATCGGCCACCCAGTGTGGGAGTAAATTGACTTTGTATATAAATAAAGCTTTATTTTCGTTCAGCCGATGTTAGCGTGAGGTCTATACATCTGAATGTAACATCATCATCATCCTGTGTGTTCGTCAGCACTGTGGAGAACCATTAAGTGGTTAAATTAACTATACACGATCTAACTGACTGCCTACTGTTGGGTAGTGAAACGAACTATACGATAATACAACATTTCTCTGTCAAATATTTGCACATCCGTTGGTACGGCCACACGAGATAGGTGATTAGTGAATATGGAGTGTATCGAGCTATATATATATATTGGGTCGTCCACATATGACGTCATACAGTCAGGGGGAAGGGGGTCCAAAATAAGGTGACGAAAAGTGATAATAGGAGGAAGGGGGAGTTTAGAGAAATTTGCCGTCGCACAAAAAATACGAGTGACGATCGCTTCTTTCATAAATGATGTTTGAACAAAACATTGACTTTGTAACCACATTTCGCATCATCCACTTTTATCTGCAATAGTAAGCAACTCCCTCGTGGACAACTGTTATTATTATAACCGCAGCTGAAATATCAGATAATTGTGGCAACATTTAACGGGTTTTAATTGATATATATATATATATATATATATATATATATATATATATATATATATATATATATATATATATATATATATATATATATATATATATATATATATATATATATATATAAAGAGAGAGAGAGAGAGAGAGAGAGAGAGAGAGAGAGAGAGGGAGAGAGAGAGAGAGAGCGAAATAAAAATATCAAGGAACAAATAGCAGGCCCGTCTGAATTCCGTTCACTTTCTCTCACAACTGAATTTCATTTAATGTCCCCATTTTACATATCAAATTCAAGGAATTCAACGTTGTAAAGTGAGAGCGAAATAAAAATATCAAGGAACAAATAGCAAGAATATCCGTTCACCACATCTGTTAATGTCCCCATTATTATCTAGGAGGGTCAGATGTCCACATAACAGGGTAAGAGCGTGAAATAACTAAAACACAGTCTACATGGCTTAATGTCTATCCATGTAAAAATATAGTTTTACTTATGAACCAAAATAACAAGTATTTGACAATGCTGTACACTCTATCGTTCTGCAATGATTTATACCAGGAAGCAAACTGCTATAGTCCCTGCTGCACACCAGCAGCGAACCAGACTGGCGCAAAACAACTGCGCACAGTCAATACATTTCTCTGCTACCTACATTCACACACAAAAATACCTCACAACTTCCATAACTCTCAGGATTAAACGTCAGTTCAAACTCGAACCTACACCCATAGCTTCACCTACGGACAACACCTCTGCCTGAAACAACTTATTGACAATAACACCTGGGTCATTCGTTTCACTTGCTACTGAAAAAACACACTGAGATAGACGTGTGACCAAAAAGACAGATTTTTCCAGCTCTCTCTCTCTCTCTCTCTCTCTCTCTCTCTCTCTCTCTCTCTCTCTCTCTCTCTCTCTCTCTCTCTCTCTCTCTCTCTCTCTCTCTCTCTCTCTTTCACGCTGACTTGCCGCAACACACTTAACCGGAAAATGCAAGACGGGCCTATGCGCCAGATTCACAACCCTTGGAAAATTAAGTTTTTTCTTATCTGTCAGTCTGTCTATATATCTAGTCTGTCTGATTCTGCTCTTGAGTTACGGAAGGCAAGACAGTGAGGGAGGAAAGTGGTTACCCACCTCACAAAGCTGAATCTCGTATAGTGGAGGCGTTAACAATTCACTTCTTGCTGCAGTATCTCTATAGGACTCGAAGCCGCTCACCTCTGGTAAAATGTTCCGCATACGAGACAACACGCCAAGTCACTAGTCTTTCAACAGCTGATTTCAAATGTTTCACAAGTTCTTATTATATACCACCATAATCTGATTATGTTTCAAGTGATTGTCTAATTTACTGTATGAATGGTTTAGATGTTGTTTGTTTGTCTTTTTTTTTTAATCAAACATACTTAAATTTGATTCTGATTGGATATTATAAATTTATGCGATTATTTTACCTTGGTAATTTTGCAAGCTTAAATAAGGCTCAAAATACATTTGCGAATTACAGGATACAGTATGCAATATGACAGAGAGGAAGGGCAGAATGTAAGTCGGGCCTGCGAGCCCAATTCTTAACGCAATGAAAATAAAGTTCGTTCGTTCGTTCTCTAACCTTGTCTAACACCGCACTTTTTTTAAAAGCGAATCTCATTTTACAACATGACATACGATAATCACTCCCCCAACGAGAGACACTCTTCTCCAAAATCCAAACAAATGTGACAGTATGGACTACTACGTCGGATTAGCACTAGGGTGCTGCCACTTATTAGAGATAGGGAAAGAATACTTAAGCAAGATTTAAACACTAAGTATTTGAGCGTGACTAGTTAGTAAATAAACACTATCCACAAATCCTATGAGTCATTCAATCATGGTGTACATGAAATAACGTCATCAGAAATTGGGGTAGAAGTGATACAAGTTAGGACGGAAGTTATTGTTTTTTTTTAGAGAGGAAGGTGAGTTGTTTTTGAGCACGGGACGAGTGGTGGCAGTTTTTCACCATCTACTAAGTCCGATCGCTGTTTGATATTTTCTTGTATGCCTGGTTTGTATACTTCGGAAGAACATGTATTTACGAACCAGCATGAAGTTGTCAGAGTATGCAACCACCAAATAAAGGTATTCGTTTATTTAGACAAGATTGGACTTATTTCTTGAACGTCAGTAGGAAGTGTTATTTGTTTACATGAGGTTATCGAAAATTGAGTACTACCTTATTTTGACGATCATTCAGCCTAAATCGTAAAAACAGAACGAGTGTGGCAGGGCAGTTTTTTACGGCACTAGTAGTTATATTGATTTTATTTAGTCAGAGTTAATCTTTTATATGTTGTTGTGTTTCAAGTGCTAACTGGCCTTCCGCCAGAGATGGTAATACTTGACCTTTACTCATTTTTCTTCTTCTTCCCAGGTAGGTTCTTCCCTTTAAGTTTGGTGAAAAGCAAAACAGTTTCAGCACAACAACGTATATCCAAAAGAAATTACTGTAAATTTCTACAAACAGCAATGCAGTAGAAAATTATATTAAAGTTTATTGATGTCATTAGGCAAACACTGTAAATTTCACAAAATGATGGCTGTTTATCCAAAATGAAACATTTATATATCCACAATGAAGTACGTATACTAACTTGTCTACTTAAAAACTTGTCTTGATATTCTCAAAGACAAAGTTCACTTAACACTATTTGTTAAATCCTCAAAAGTCCAAAATCATGGAATCATTGGAATCATAAATCCTGAAATCTCTGCCTATCGCCCACATCTCTTCTATTTATACTATTTCTTCTTTTTTCCCGCCATTTTCCACACGCCCCGTTCTTTTTTCCACACGTTACAATTTCTGCACACGTCTCTCTGTTTTCGACTTTTTGCAGACGACTTTCTGTTATTTCGACTTTTTTCACATGTGTGATCTTTTCCAACTTAACAATTGGATAAAAAACCAGATCCCACAAACATTCATTTCCCACTTTCCGCGCATAAAACCCATTCATTATTTTTATCTGGGACTGACCTACGTTTGCCCTGTCAGAGCAGTAACTGCCAACTGAACTTTGAATGATACTGCGTTTTGTGTAAAAACGTCTTATTTGCTTTTGAGGTCTGTCATTCTTATATGTAGCCTATTACCCGTCGATGTGGATGGTTCTTCTTTCACTGTAGTGTTCTGCGTTTTACTCTCCTCATATGGAATCCTAGACAACAGATCTGCACATGTGTTCATTGTTCCGGGGATGTACTCTATGATAGTATCGTAGGATTGGAGGTTAATGGGCCATGTCTGCAGTTTCTTAGGTTGTTCATGTGTCTTAGAGAGCCAATTGAGTAGGGGTTGATGATCCGTCCTGATTAGGAGCCTGGTTCCTCGTACTTAAAAATCCAATTTTTGAATCGCATAATGGATCGCGTATGCTTCCTCCTCTGTCGTCGACCATCTCTTTTGGGACTTAGATAGAGCATGTGAAAGAAACGCGATAGGTTTTTCATTGGGGATTTCAGGCAAAATTGGCTTTTCGTTTAATGTGATGGGTTGAACCAAACATGCACCAATGGCGTTGTCCGAGGCGTCGGTATATAACACCGGGTGGGTTTGAAAAAAAAATGAAAAAAGGTGATTCGTCTTACGAGGACAAAAGACAAAGAAAATAGTCTACGTTACGGCCACAAGGCCTTCGTCAGGAAAGGAAAGAAAGTGAAGTCTAGATAGGACACATAAAAAACTTAATAAAATAATAAAATAAAAACTGGGTACTTCCCTGAAGGCAAGAACCGAAATTCGCTGTCTGTTGAAGAACGCGTGGCTGAACAGAAAGCGACTTCCGCCGCCGGGTGTACACAATACATACTGAAAAACTAAAAAACGAAACCGGACAATAAACTACCCAACGGGATAAAAGTGGGGACTGGAAATAGAAGAGGACAGAAAGAGTGGGAGATAAATAAATATGAAATTAAAAAATGTATATGGCATACAAATAGGAGAATAGGATAAGAGTGGAAAGAGTCAAATAGAGCAAGAGAGGAAAGGGTGACCTCAGACAAAGGTGTGAAAAGTGTTGAGACCGGCTGGTTTTAGACACCCCATGCGGTGTATAAGACGGTTCTCAAGCTGTTCTCGGCTGGCAGTGTCAGAGGAGCAGGATCGGATCGCTGTGACCTGGATGTCGATGGGACCATGGTGGTCAGGACCATTGAAGTGTATGGCAACTGGTGTGGACTTTTGCTGAGCGATGTCATTTAAGTGCTGGCTGAATCTGTCCCCAAGTCGTTTGCCTGTTTGGCCAATATAGGTTTTGCAGCAACGTTTACATATGATCGTATAAATGACATTGCGCGATTCACACGTGAAGCTACTAGTGATGGTGTACGTAGCCTTAGGAAAGGACACCTTCTGGGTTGAGGTGACATACTTGCACGTGTTGCATCTTGTCCGACCACAGGGTAGTGTGCCAAAGTGGGTGGCATTCTCCTTTGGGAGACGGCTGTGAACAAGAAGATCCTTCAAGTTCTTGTCACGTCTATATGCCACCAAAGGTGCTTCACTGAATACTTCTTGGGTCACAGGCTCTGCTTGGAGGATAGGGAGGTGGCGGAAAAGGATCTGTTTGACAGTAGTACTATGAGGGTGATGGGTCAAGATTAATTTGACTCTATCCGAAGTGGATTTATGGTGAGGTATGAGGGCCTCCTGACGAGAGATGGGGAGCACACGTTGGAGAGCAGAGGTGAGAACATGTTCTGGATAAAGTCTGTTACGGAAGAAATCCAACATCTCATTTGCTCGTAAGTGGAAGTCATCGTCGTCTTGGCATAAACGGCGGAGGCGGAGAAGTTGTGAAAAAGGAAGGGAGTCACGACAGGCCCGAGGATGAGAAGAGGTATACAGGAGGTAGCTGTGGGCATCTGTCGGCTTGTAGTATACTGAGGTATAAAGGCCGGAGGGCGTGATAGAAATAGTAATGTCAAGGAAGTTGACAGAAACTGTGGAGACGAGGGAGGTGAACTTAATGGTGGGGTGAAAGTGGTTCACAAAGTCGATGAAGCGGTGTAAATCAGTCTCAGACATATCTGTGAGACCTATGCCATCATCGATATATCTGCGGTAAACCCAGGGAAAGGACCGGAGTATTGTTGCCATATCTGATGCTCCAAGTGGCCCATGAATAGACAGGCATAGCTGGGACCCATCTTCGTTCCCATGGCAACACCACTAATTTGGTCAAAAAATTGACCATTGAATTCAAAGGAATTCAGGTTAAGGACCAGTTCAGCAAGACGGAGAAGGGTATCAGTGGATATAGAAGGGCAAGTGCGCTGATCCAGAAAAAACCGAAGAGCTCGGAGACCGTCAGAGTGGGGAATAGAGGTATACAGAGAGCAGACGTCTAGCAAGAAAAGACGGTAGGAGCGGTCTGCTGGGAGTCGGATAGAGGAGAAAGTAGTAAGAGCGTGATTGGTGTCTTTGATGAAGGAGGGAAGACTCTCAACGATAGGCTGGAAAATGCTGTCGAGGAAGTCAGAAATGTGTTCAGTACGACAAGAACAGGCTGAGACAATAGGTCTTCCAGGGTTTTCGATCTTGTGAATTTTGGGGAGCATGTAGAATACAGGCTTGCCCAAAGAGCTGTCATGAATCCTAAGACGAGATGCCCCGGGAGGAAGATCATTACTATTGATAAGCTGTTTAATGGTGTTGTGTACAATGCGATTGTTAGAGACAGTCGCATCGCTGGTCCTAGACCTGTAAAAAGAGCCATTGGTCAACTGGTTTTTACCTTCACTTAGGTACAGGTCTTTCTGCCAGACGACAATGGCTCCTCCCTTGTCAGCCGGTTTGATGACAATGTCGTCTCTACGGCGAAGAAGGGGCCCTTACTAAGAACAGAGCGCTCTTCCTCAGAGAGGGGTAGATCTGGGGGGATGCAGACTACCTGAGCGCATGATGGAGTGGAGGATGGAGGGGTAGCTTTGGGGGTAGGGATGAGACGGGACAGTTTATGGTGTTTAGACGTGGAAAGGAACTCATGCAGCTGCCGGTTCAGTGTGTGGATAGTGGTGCGTATCATAGAATAGAAAGGGAAGTTGTTGGAGGTGAGACAACGTAAGCGAAGCAGAAGCTGGGTCTGTTGGGCACTGAGGTCTGATAAAAGGCGGGAGTGACTGGCGACCACTACGCGCATACGTTGAAAGCCACATCTGGTCTCAATTCGTTGTAGGAGACGTTGTTCCCTAGGATTGAGTGTACCAGCAGATGGATGAAAATTGGAAGAAAATCCATTAGGAAGAATTTTGTGGTGGAGGCAGGTGTGAATAAAGTGGAGATGAGAGGTGAATCTAGTTTTCTTGAAAGTAACGAACGCAAAGTCAATAGCGACACGGGATATATCAGGAGGTAGGGAGCTAAAGCTGGTGGTGACCGACACACGGAGAGAGTTGATAAAATATTTCAGAGAGGGCATAGTGAGGAAAAAGAAAAACGTCCAGAAAATAAAATATGAAATAAATAAAATATAAAACGCTAAATGAAAATAGAGATTAATGAAACAATAAATAAATAGGGTAGATTGCGGTAATATAAGGAATGAAGGAAGAATAGGGAAATACGAAAAAAAATAATAATAAGTAGGCCTAAGTAGGATATATGTGTCCTATCTAGACTTCACTTTCTTTCCTTTCCTGACGAAGGCCTTGTGGCCGTAACGTAGACTATTTTCTTTGTCTTTTGTCCTCGTAAGACGAATCACCTTTTTTCATTTTTTTTCAAACCCACCCATCGTATTCCACGTCTTACCGCAGTTCCCCTCAACTTCCTCGGTATATAACACCATGGGTTTGGATGTGTCTGGGTGAGCAAGTAACGGGATTGTAGTCAAGGCATCCTTCAGATATTCGAATGATTTCTGGAATTCATTTAAAACGAGCATATTTTTGTGTCAGTTCTAACAGGGGCGTAGCCGCACGCGAGAAGTTGATTTTATGGCGTCTGTAGTACCCCACGCACCCAATAAAACCTCTCACCTGCCGTACTGTACTGGGCATTTCCCTGATAGCCTATACTTTATCTTGGTCTGGACGTATACCATCAGCATTTATAATAAAACCCAAATATTTTGTTTCTTCTTTGAGAAACTCACATTTTCTTAAGTTGAGTCTGTTCTGGTGTTCCCTGAGCCTGTCAAATACTAGTTCCACTTTGTGAAGATGGTCCTCAATTGTTCCCGCTGTATGAATTAATATGTCATCGATATATGCGAGTGCGAAAGGTTGCATCTCCTTCAACACCTCATCCATCAATGACATATAAGTTGCCGGGCTTCCCTTGAGGCCAAAAGGCATGACATTCCATGAGTAACGTCCCATGTGTGTGGTAAATGTGGATTTCAGTCTAGCCTCCGGTGTCATGGGGACACACCAGAACCCTGACTTAACGTCTAAGGTGGTAAAGTATCTCGAGTTACCAAGGGTCGCGAGAATGTCATCAATTCTGGGTAGTGGGTAGGAGATTGTCTTTGTGATTTTGTTCAAAGCGCCGTAATCACAACAGAATCTATTCGAGCCATCCTTCTTCCTAACTGTGACGATATGTGACGACCATGGTGATATGGAACGTGCAATGATGCCTGCTGATAGCATCTCATTAATGGACCTTTCCACTATATCTCTGTTTTTCAGTGGGGTGTGGTAAGGTTTTAGGCTAATAGGCTCTTCGGTAGTGGTATTAATTTCCATTTGGACCATTGATGTACGACCCAATTCCAAATCATTTAAGGCAAAGACATCTTGATGTTGTTTAACAAAAGCGGTTAGCCTTTGTTGGTGTTGGGCCGTAGTATGTAAGGTGTCCAACAACTGTGATAATCTGTCTTCGGTATTTGTTTTTATAACCTTATACATACTTGTATTTGATCGTTGTGTTTGACATTTCACTCCTCTTTCATGAAAATGTTCCAGTGATCTCTCTGATTTTCTCTGGCAATATTTATTGTTGCTCTCTGGTTCTCTCCGGCAATATCTATTGTTGCTCTCTGGGTGTCTACGGCAATATCTATTAATGTTCTCAGATTGTCTCTGGCAATATGTATTGTTGATCTCTGGTTTTCTCCGGCAATATCTATTGTTGCTCTCTGATTCTCTCCGGCAATATATATTGTTGATCTCTGGTTCTCTCCGGCAATATTTATAGTTGATCTCTGGTTCTCTCCGGCAATATGTATGGTTGATCTCTGCTTCTCTCCGGCAATATGTGTTGTTGCTCTCTGGTTGTCTCCGGCGATATGTATTGTTGATCTATGGTTCTCTCCGGCAATATGTATTGTTGCTCACTGGTTGTCTCCGGCGATATGTATTGTTGATCTCTGGTTCTCTCCGGCAATATTTATAGTTGATCTCTGCTTCTCTCCGGCAATATGTATTGGTGCTCACTGCTTGTCTCCGGCGATATGTATTGTTGATCTCTGGTTCTCTCCGGCAATATGTATTGCTGATCTCTGCTTCTCTCCGGCAATATGTATTGTTGCTCACTAGTTGTCTCCGGCGATATGTATTGTTGATCTCTGGTTTTCTCCGGCAATATGTATTGCTGATCTCTGGTTATCTCCGGCAATCGTTATTGTTGATCTCTGGTTCTCTCCGGCAATATGTATTGTTGCTCTCTGGTTCCCTCCGGCAATATTTATTGTTGATCTCTGGTTCTCTCCGGCAATATTTATTGTTGATCTCTGGTTCTCTCCGGCAATATCTATTTATGTTCTCAGATTCTCTCTGGCAATATGTATTGTTGATCTCTGTTTTATCTCCATTTGTGCAGTTTTGTCTGGCCTCTTTGTTTATGGGGGAGGGGGGAGAGAGAGAGAAGAATAACTTTTGCAATTATCGCACCTCTCGCAATGGATGATGTTTTTCCTGATGTATTTACGATCATGATGGGGAAATCTCAGGAGCTTGTAATTTCTGCAATGCCCTCAGTAATGAATATCAGTGGATCATCGTTTATATCTTCATCTAGCAACGGTGCAATTTCTACTGTCTGTCCGGGTCGAATGTAGTCTGATCCCTTTACACGACCTTTGGTTATTATTAGTGAGTTTTGTGGAATGGTCACTTGAGCTGTGAGGCGTACCAACGAAGCTATGTGTAAATCATCCTGGAGGTTAATGTATTCTCCGTTTAGTCTAATCTTGTGTAGATCGTAGTATATCCGGGCCTGGTATTTTTTCAAGAAATCACGTCCAATAATAAGATTCCGAGATATATCGCGTGTAATAATGAATTTATGGTTTATTTTCTGTTCCCCAATCTGGAATGTGATAAGCGCAGTACCAAAAGATTTCATTTCCTGGCCGGTCAACGATGCCATGTAAGTTTTCGTGGGGTGAAATTTCACATATTTCTGAATTTTTCGAAAAAGTTGTTCTCGTATTAGACTTACCGATGCTCCGGTATCCACCAATGCTCGATAATGCATGCCCTGAATAGAGATGAGACAGGAACTCGGGTCTGGGTGGAAGGTAATGTTATTTACTACAGTCTGATGCCTTTTATTGCGGTGAGAATGATGTTCTGTGTTGTGTGACTTCTTCCTTGTTGTGTGGGACCTATAGGGTTTATAAGTGTTCCCTTCTGTATAGCTCACGTCAGCGGGTCCGATCTAACGTGTTCTCGGTCCGTTTCCCGAAGCAGGGAAATATAGTGGTCTACTTCTGGCAAAAGCATGTTGGGTTGCGTATGCGCGGTTGTTCTGTCCTTGTTGTGGTTGGTTATAACCTCGAGATTGATTATGTTGATACGTTCTATGTACTTGTCTACCCTTACCGAATGATCCTTGCTAGTGTGATTGGCATGCATGAGAGACATGCCCATTTTGTCCACATGTGTAACATACAATTGCATTGACATTTTGGACATTCTGTTGCCTCGGTTGGTGTGCTTGCTGGAACTGACGTTGCTCAGGCTGATGGCGTGTAGATCGATGTTGGTGACGGTGCCACTGCTGTCTTGAGTGACCGATTTCCATTGGCTTGTGGTCACTGTTTACTTCACAGCGAGGATCTCTGTGCGTTGTTTGAAACGTTTTCGTACGTTATCCTCCGATACTGCCATTTGTATAGCATCAGTGACAGTTTTAGGGTCTTTTCTTATAAGATGGAGCTTTAAGTTATCTGTGTAAAGTCCGTCCACAAAAATGCCTACCAAGTGTTTTTCAATGTCCTGTGATGGTACCGTTCCTTCAATAAAAGCTTCTTCAGCCAAATTCAATAAACGGTCTCCATAAAATTTAACAGGTTCAGATTTTTCTTGATGGATTTTCCTCAAAAGCGACCACGCGTGCTGTTTGTCGATTATATCACTATATCGTGCAATTAGTTCCTTCTTTAATGATGCATAGGTCTCATCTGGGTTGATGAGGGAGCGCCGTCTCAGAAAATCCGTCACAAGAGATTCCGATGACAAGTATGCAATTTTGATCTTTTCCTTGTCACTTGTAGCATTTACCATGGAACTAAACTTGTCTATGTTCATTAGCCATATCCGAAATGTCTTTGAATCGCCGGTGAAGAGAGTTATAACCGAGCGAATTTGGTTATATTTATTATAGTGATCTACATTGGATAGCGTGTCTGTTATCCGTTGCAACGCGGTCATTGTGGGATCGGCCTCTACAGGTAAGGGTATGTTAGCAGGGTGGACGTTTGCCTGTTGCATTTCCTGTTGCTGTTGTAGCTGCTGTGCATATAACACCTGTTGTTGTTGCTGTTGTGTATGCAATGCTTGTTGTTGCTGCTGCTGTTGTTGCTGCTGTTGTTCTTGACCTGGATCAATTAAAGTGATTATGCCTGTCTGGTTTCACCAAGAAAAAAGGGCAGGTCACGGCGCCAATTAGTATGTTATGTGGCAGGGCAGTTTATACAACACTAGTTGTTATATTGATTTTATTTAGTCAGAGTTAATCTTTTATATGTTGTTGTGTTTCAAGTGCTAACTGGCCTTCCGCCAGAGATGGTAATACTTGACCTTTACTCATTTTTCTTCTTCTTCCCAGGTAGGTTCTTCCCTTTAAGTTTGGTGAAAAGCAAAGCAGTTTCAGCACAACAACGTATATCCAAAAGAAATTACTGTAAATTTCTACAAACAGCAATTCAGTAGAAAATTATATTAAAGTTTATTGATGTCATTAGACAAACATTGTAAATTTCACAAAATGATGGTTGTTTATCCAAAATGAAACATTTATATATCCACAATGAAGTACATATACTAACTTGTCTACTTAAAAACTTGTCTTGATATTCTCAAAGACAAAGTTCACTTAACACTATTTGTAAAATCCTCAAAAGTCCAAAATCATGGAATCATTGGAATCATAAATCCTGAAATATCTGCCTATCGCCCACATCTCTTCTATTTATACTATTTATGCTTTTTTCCCGCATTTTTCCACATGTCCCGTTCTTTTTTCCACACGTTACAATTTCTGCACACGTCTCTCTGTTTTCGACTTTTTGCACACGACTTTCTGTTATTTCGACTTTTTTCACATGTGTGATCTTTTCCAACTTAACAATTGGATAAAAAAAACCAGATCACACAAACATTCATTTCCCACTTTCCGCGCATAAAACCCATTCATTATTTTTTATCTGGGACTGACCTACGTTTGCTCTGTCAGAGCAGTAACTGCCAACTGAACTTTGAATGATACTGCGTTTTGTGTAAAAACGTCTTTTTTGCTTTTGAGGTCTGTCATTCTTATATATAGCATATTATAGCCCGTATAAATGCTTAGCGTGGAAGTAGTAGGGATAATGCTAGCGTCGAAGGCCATGCGGTCACACGAGTCTCCCAAAGAACCACCTGGGTTTTATTACAACTCTGTAATCACCATCTCTGGCGGTCGCCAGTAAACAACTGAAGAACATTGACAAAAGGTACTGCCCCGCATATTTCTTCACCCTGTCACAGAACGTTTTATTTATTTATTTCTTCATTCTGTCACACAAATTCACTCACAGATCCAACCACATCATGTAGTAAACAATGCAAATTTATCTAAACTGATTTCGTTTTAAAATATCTTAAACAAAAACCCAACAACCAAGATACCCACACGTCCCTGACATCCGCACAAATCATGCCTTGATATGGCGTATAAGAAAAATGTCTTGATTAGCTGAATCTATAACTCTTATTTCCCACACGTATAATTACGTTAAACTGCTGTGCACCATGCCGTCTCAGCGAAACGTGTACTTTCCCATGGAATTTCCTCATCCTCCGCATATTTCGAAAGATCTTCTTACTTGACTAATTACTCTTTTTTTCTGGACTTTGTCCGCTTCGTATTTCCGAATCTCTTGCTCTTTACCCGAGTTTTACCTTGGTTTTTTCTGTTCGTTCATGTACTTTTCAAAAACCATAAAACAAATGTGTCTATCAAGACGAAAATAGGTACTTTTCTAAGGGATGTTTTAATTTCGGCTCCTGTTGAAGCGAGCGCTTAAGTAACGCTGTATACTGTGATCTTTTCTGGATAACTTGTATGCTGATGTAAATTTTATGTCAATAACCCTCTCAGTAAATTTTGCGCTTCCGGTACATTTTGGCGCTAAATGTTTCCGTATTGGCAGCATTTAGTCCAGTGTTTACCAGATCTGTCTTTATTCAGCACCCTGTAATTACAAGTTTGAGACAAGGGTTTTGCAATTATGTTCTGACATTACACCCAGAATCTGAGATTTCTTTTATTAACACTGTTCAAACGGTACATAGAAACTTTCGCACATTTTAGTACGGTGGCTTTGGGAAGTTGAAAACGCAATTCCTTTTAATTAGTTATCTTTAAGATCATCTGAGCGTTATTTATTTGTCGCATTTTAAATCTTTGACACTCAAAATCTGTAAGCTTCAATAATTGTAGAGAGCTGAAACATTGCATGCAGCCCCCTTTCTCGGTAAATATCGAGAGAGATATGAACGGATAAACATACACGCAAATATCTTGAATCGGTGACATAGGATGCCCCACACCGTGCTGGAGGGTAATGAATTAATTCATTGACGAACACAAATTAAAAAGTGTGACCGTAGTCGGAGAAAAATAAATGTAAGAACTCCCCGGAATCCCCCCCCCCCCAACCCACCCCCCGTATATACTAATTTTTGTCAGTAAACGTCATGTAACGACCAATGAGCCAGCTTTTCTTGTAAAATACCGAAAACACGGGCATTGCACCGTTATAACTAATCGCACACCCATTTACAGAACGCGCATGCTTTTCAATCATAACCATTTGTAGTTAAACAGATCAACACAATACAATATACATTGTTGTTGGTAAGAAATTATCACAACTAATAGCGTTCAAAGATTTGAAAATAATTGGGGGGAGGGGGGAAGGGGGTTATATATATCCCATTTCGTCTAGATAGCTATCAATACATCGTCCGATTTAGTCGCCCGAGTCGATACGCGTCGATACCCATAATAATGATTCGGAGGCGGAGTAATAAAGTGTTTATTTGGAATTGTCTGCGTGTGTGAACATTTTTTAATACGTAGCAAAGTAATATCTTAAATGATATCCGTACATTTACAAGAAAAAAATGGTGTGATAAAAGAGTTTTTAATTAATTAATCAAATTTCATTTCATTGGCTTTTTTAACTTCTCCCCTGGTCATATTTTATGGGATGCTCTGTTGTTTTATAGCCAATACATGTAGATAGGTGTGACTAAAAAAAAAATCCAATGAAGGTGAAATAGAATGACAATGAATGACATAACCACAGGAGTACCATCATCAGGACACGCATCAGAAAGAGAATATCATAATTCCGCCTAGTCATTGTACTTGTTCGCCTTTACAGAAATAGAATTGTGCTACCGTAGACAATAAAACATGCATCGAAAGATCGTGGCAACGATAAAAACAATTATCAGGAAGGACGAGGAAGACTGATAAAAACGGCTCAGGTTAAAACATAATTTGCGTGTATCGTTATCACAGATGATACTGGGATCATTTGATTAACAATTCACGAATAGGGTACAAAGCCTCACCAGAGTCCTCGGGAAAATCTTCTACACTGGACCGTATATTTCTTCAGCATTCACCAGTCTATCTTTTTTGTCTTCTATATCAGAGTCATGTGGCCAAGCGGTAAGATCGCTTTCCTCTCATGGCACAGCTACCTAGGATGACAACCTAGTAGGATCACGCTTCAATCGACCCAGCTGTTAATGGGTACCTGACTCTGCTCATGAGTTAACGAAGGCAAAGGCAGACTAGAACGTGACGCTACTAGGTAACTGTGTCGCGAGAGAAGCGATTTAACCTCTAAGCCAATGGAAAGCTTCAACGGCATTTAGAAAAGAAAAAGTGGTGAGATAACTGTCAAAATAAATAAATAAATACACGCGTTTACAAAATGATTTCATAGAGTAATCTTACGGTTCACTTTTATCTGGGTCAGACCGCCAAGAAACGCTAGACATTTCTGGAAAGGCGTCTTAGTTCACACTGGAATATTCATTCTTGATTAGAAAATGATGCTCTGTCCAGACGGATAGGTCAGAGACAGCTAAACTGTCAGGCAGACACACTCGAAGACTAACAAAGGTAACTTATAAGCAGGGTCAGGCGTCTACAGATCCCCATTCGTGCTGTCAAAGACACAGAGGCACGTAAAGACGACAATTTTTCTCCCATTATTTCGTCTGGATTCCAAGATAAATGAATGCGGGTACTACGGTTTCATTTTGGTCCAATACTGATCCCAAGGAGCTGCGGTACTCTAGCAAAGGTGGAAGGTCATTCGGTTTCGTCCAGTGTGAAAGTTATGAAGCTCGAGTGAGCAAGCGTTTGTGTGTGTGTGTGTGTGGCGGGACATACAGACTGAACGACAGAGGATCGATGACAGAAACAGAGTATACCGTAGGACCTTAGGTTCAGAGCATTGCAAAATTAGCCAGTTGAATTTCTCGTGGGTCTCTGAGGAGACACGGGAAATAAGAGGCCTACTGCACCATAAAGCACCCAGAGCAAGGTAACTGGTATGAGGTGTGCAACCTCATCATGTAAAAACATTGCCGCAGAAATCCCCACTGCAAGACCATGTGCACACGTGCATGATTGGGGCAAGCTTCCTACGGGATCAGCCACAGCAGTGGCTTCATGCTCCGTAAGGAGCATAAGGAAGTATGATGTTTATTGGTGATTCTGTCCGTGGTATAACGTTGCTCGCATGCTTTCAAAAATATTTCAGTATCTATTGAACAAATAAATATAAAGTGACCAACAAATACAGGTACAGTAAATTTGTTACAACAGTTTAAAAAATGTAAATAAGTAATTAAATATTTATAACAAGTATTCAAATAAGTAGCATACAACAAAATTGTGCGATTGAAATTTTTCATAATTTTCTCCGTTTTTATTATTTCCCCTGACCGAAAAAAATTACCCCCCATCAAAGCGGACACACGTTTGAACAATGCACAATGACTATCCCATCCCAACTAGCATAATTACCGATGTATATTACGTCGGTCGGTCTCACTCAAAATAGTAACTCGCGCCAGAAAAAAAAGTGCGCAACGCACGGTGTGCAACTTGCGCGGCGTGGGTGTTATATAAAACAAATACTTTTGTTTGTTTATTATTCTTTCACGAAATTAGTAGCGCTCGACAAAGAAAACCACTTATTATCAGGGAACACTCTTTGAAAACAATCCACGCACTTTCACACGAAATGTTGTCATCAAAGAACTTTTTAATTGAATCTAAAATAACATAATTCTCGCCGTTGCTTTGTTTCCATTATATATACTCTCCCGAAAATAGTTACAATCAACAAAGAAAAGCGTTCAAATGACGGTGTTCATGAACAGTTTGATTACACTGTATAATGGAAAGAAACCAAAAACTAAGAATGTACTTCTTTCTGCTCATCTGGGAACGGAAACAGCACACTATAATTAAAAACCCGTCAAGTTTGACGGGTTATTCCTAGTACCTTATAATTGCATTGCGCAAATTTAGCAAACTGTTAAACGTGCAATAAACCGTTGTACTGTAAAATGTAAATGTAACTCACATAGGAATGAATGGAAAGATCCCGGAGCAAGTCAATAGTTTCACGTTTCTTTGACGCAAAGTAACAAAAGAGAGCATATATGAAACAGAGGTCAAGAAGAGAACAAGGAATGACCAACACTGCGTTCAACAAAATGAGACATTTATAATAATCCATTAATGCATTTTTAAATTATGTTCGGCAAGAAAACGTAGATTTAAAATAATCGGGTATATCTCAGGGATACAAAACAAACTAAACATGAGTGATTCAGGGCGAAATGTGTGCTAAATAACAAACATAGCCACTTCATTATCCATCAGCACCCAATGTTTAGTTTACTTTTAACACCTCTCTTATTATTTTATTTATTATTGTCACGACCTTTTCTATAACTGCACACCGGAATTGGTCGTGATCTTGACTGCGATATGTAGAATAGACACATACTACGTCTAAATTGACGACACATCGACAGTACAACTCACATGGATATGGAACAGTTACACAATCTCCACATTTCTAGTCTCCAAGATGATATGTTATAATATACTCACTTTACAAAATTACACTTGGTAGGGATCCAACCATCGAAAAAGTCATACATTAGTAAACATGCTACCGTAATATCAAACAAATGGATGAGCGTAAAGCAAAGAGAATCTTATCTTAATATCTCTTAAAGCTGAACAGCCGCGACTCATCTATCAATTCAGACGCCAGCAAAAACCACAGCAGGAAACACTCGCAACCAACCTGCCTGTCTGAAAAACCCACATCCAACTGCCTGGTTCAGCGTATACACTCTTTTCTCTCCTCAGACTGTTCCCCTTTCCAATTCACGTTTATATATTAACAAGTACCCGGAACTCACAACACTGGGTAGTCAAAATAAACCCCAACTTATGACACTGCTCATGTAACCATGGGGACACATTTTACAGTTACTCTCAGTATTCAGTCAGCTCACAAACATCCAGTATAACAAAGCTGCCAACGGAGCATCCATTATCAACAAATATATACGTATATTCTAGCCTCAAAACACCCCTTGACAATTACCTATATATATTCTAGCCTCAAAACACCCCTTGACAATTACCTATATGTCTGTTTTGACTTTGCATTCATAAAATGCTGTAGGCACCGAGTATTATGAAGATTTATGTATGTTTCTGTTGTGAACTAACACTATTAAATACTCACCGGTCGTAGCAAATACATTTGATTATTTTGACCATATAGTTCGTTTAAATGATGTGGTTTATTAAGATGGTTCATTTTGATAATATAGTTGTTCATCTGCGTCTTTGATGAAACTCTTCATATAGTTGACGAATAGAAGGGATTACAGTAAAGGTAAAGGTGTTCAATAGCAGATACAGCCAAAGGAGAAGGCAATGTTAAAGACTAAATTCTATTGTCAATCTTTTTTTAAAGGTGGTTTGACCAGTTCATTTCTTAGCTGGCTTTGTCTCAACTCAAGATCAGAGTCAAGTACCCATTTACAGCTGGGTCGACTGGGGCGTGACGCTACCAGGTTTCGATCCCGGAACCCGAAAACTTTGCAAGTGCTCTAACTACTTAGCCAGTCGGACATTTGTGCTGACAGTAGACATTCTTACTGAGTATCATCATGTGAATCCATAATTCTCGCCGTTTATACGTCGGTCACATCTAATGGATGCAACTGGGGTTGGAAGTTAGACACTAGTTGTATTGTTTCCCTTATATGTACTCTCCCGGGACCCAAAGACGCAGAAATAGAGAATGCAGTCAGCGACTCATAGCTTGACTGCTTGCGTCAGGATCAGTGAACCAGAGCTGACCAAGACCCTTCTCCACCTCCACGTAGTGGTCCTGGAAACAGGCTGCATCACTGCAGTCTGGCTGAGAGAGTAGGCATCGAAGAGGGAAGGCAAAAAATGCCGGTCCCAAAAAATGCCGTGCTGAGTCGGATATGCCGGCCGAAAGGCGCAGATATCGCAGCTCCGCTGTAAACAGACACAACGCAACCAACGTCCTTTTCAGGACGAACGAAGAAGAAGAAGAAGAAGTATTCTCCCGAAAATAGTAACACTCGACGAAGAAAAGTCGGTGTAGAACCCAGTTTCATTCCGGAAACGGATTTAACTCATCATTTTGTTAAAAATAACCTTAAAATGTAAGTTTTTGGTTGTTTCTTCAAGACAAAACTTTAATTTAAAGTATTACAGACTTATTATTATGGATCAAAATGATAAGATGGCTGTAAAACGAGCTGCAGATGCAAAGAGGAAGAGACGATCGCGTCAATCATAACGAGCAAGCGAGACTCTAGAAGAAGCAGCAATACGACGACAACATGAAGCGGCACAAAGACAAGCACAGCGTCAGTCACAACGAGCAAATCAGTCTGCAGAAGAGCATAAATCTTAACGCGCTGCAGAAGCTTTTCGCATTCGTCATTATTGACGGGTTATTGCTAATTACTATTAAAATCAAATTCTGAGTTCGTGACTACTTATTGTATCTCTACTCATTCATGTTGATCGTAAATTATAAGATGATCAGTAGGAGTGATATAACGTAGCATGTATTCACTGATTTTTTTTATTCTTCTTTGGGTACCTGTAAAGACGTTATTTCTTACTACACCTGTAGTACACCACTGTAAAGTATCAGTCTGTCTGCTCTGTAAGGAAGAGTGGTGTGTTGTTGAGATCAGGCATGCTCCAGTCTACCCAGCTGTAAATGGGTAACTCACCCTAGTCCTGAGTTAGGGAAGGCAAAGGCTCCAGGGGAAGCAGGCCCTAAACTTGGTCACTTCAGCCGACGCAGGATGGTGTATGTATGAAGTAGTAGTGTAGAGTGTGATTACCGCGAATGGTGTACTGTTCGTGTGCTGACCAATATAATCACTCATACACATGTGTCTACAAGGCACCAATGCAGACTGCTGGAATCTTAGTTTACTCAATTTATTCAGACGTACACACTGGGACATACGAGTACATCAGGCTTTGTTGACATAACAATTTGTAGGTATACATAGCAGATCTGAAGTCATGACACATGCAGAAATAATGGGTAGTACATCAAAGTTCAATGTCATGATACATCATCTTATGAAACCACGAAAAGGGGGTTTCTAGCAGGATTGAGATCTCTCTGTCACTGTCCGATAATAAGATAAATAATCTGTTCTCTTGGCAGTGATCAAAACAGACGATGACCGAAATCCAACATGGCTACCTTCCTGAGTTGTCGTTCACTCATTCATAGGAAGAATATCAGCCAAAGTTAATTTACAATGGATATATAAAGGATTTCATGAATGGTTCCATGCAGCACTACGGTGATCAGGTTAGTTCACGTAGCCATAACCGCTGCAGGAAAATCTGTCATCTTCGTCGATACAAAACACGACACTAGCATATCGAAGCACCCAAAAGTCAAGCTAGGCCTAACCGACGAGAGATCATCAAAAATACGAGCTGGGTTTACCTGGAGTCCGAATCATCTATATACTGACATAAGGAGAGTCTCTAACACAAACTATCGTAGAGACACTATCTCCTCCAGAAGAAAAAACCACTTCGTAAGACATTTTTTCTTGACGAAGGGACCAGCTCTTGAAAAACGTACCCCGCCATTCTTAGCAGTACATCGGAACTCATCACGACTTGTTAAGACAACTCATACTTCCGCTAACAAGAATCTAGTCCCTCATACCCATCCAAAATATACAATATAGGACTGATTCTACTTGTACTAATAATATGTAATACATATGAATTCAGGCCATAAACACAATAAGCAAATTAATATATTTTCTGGCCCTAAAATTAAGTACAAACGCAAGCGTACTATTCTTGCGCTGGATCGATATCCAGACCGATTACTCCTATAATCAAAAGTGTGAATCAAACATGGATTATCTCGCTTTTACAATAAACAGCATTTTCATACACAGATGGATGCATGTCTATATTTTTCCCATATTAAATAACCATATCGATTTTTTGTAATATGTGCGTCAAAAATATGCACGCAACAGATTACCACACCCCTCGGGAAAAAAAAAATGGTACGTTTTTTTTTTTGAAATACATCTAGGAGCAACATACAATAGGCTCACAACGCACCAATAACAATGCGCAGATGATAAGCATAAGTTTTATGACCTTAGAGAAAGCACTTCTCTAAGTATTAATATTTCCAGAGAGGTGTCACCAACGCATACTACAATATTAGCAATGACACAATTTCCACATTAGTTTATACATAAATTCCATCTAAGATATCTTAACATCATGATCATCAAAGACGAAAAACATTGAAAAAATCAGCGGTGAATAAATATCCATGAACCGCTAAGTAGTGTTACAATCAATATATGATATATTACATATGTGTACACATTTCAACATAGAAACAATTGTATCAAAGCTGTATAACAGTTATGAATCATGTGGGCATCTAGACAAAATATTTGCCATCACATTTTCTGACCCACGGATAGCTCGCACCGAAAAATGAAATGGCTGTAGAGCAATCGCGTATCGCGTTGATCTCGCGCTCTTCAGATTTTTACTCTGAATAGCCGTAAGAGCTTTCTGGTCAGTTTCCACAATGAAATGCGCGCCCAGAAGAAATCTTTGTAGTTTAAGGATTGACCAAACCATAGCCAATAATTCACGGTCTAGGACCGAGTAATTCTTCTCTGCGGCATTTAATTTCCGAGAAATATACATCACAGGATGCAGAGTTCCAGAGTACTCTTGCATTAGTGCAGCTCCAATCCCGGTGGATGAAGCGTCACTACGAAGAATAAATGTCTTATCCTTAGAAGGTAATACTAGGATAGGTGAAGTAGAAAACATAGTTTTAACCTTATCCAAAGAGGATTGACATTCTTGAGTCCAATGGACTACATTAGGAGACCCTTTCTTTAGCAAGGAAGAAAGAGGTGACATAATGGAGGACAGATTCGGTATGAATCGTCCATAAAATTGTATTAGACCTAAGAGACTTCGTACTTGCTTTTTAGTCTTAGGAATAGAAATGTTAAGTATCTTACTTGTATTATGGTCTTCTGTTTTTAGGAACCCATGACCAACACGGTGTCCTAAGAAAGATATTTCGCTAAAACCAATACATGCTTTCGATGGTTTCGCTGTCAGGTTATGCTCGCGTAAGATAGACAATAGTTCATTTATACCATTATAGTGATCGTTCCAAGTATCACTGAAAAGACAGATGTCATCAAGATACGCAATGACATCTGAGCGATGAGATAGGATTCGACGCATCATGCGTACAAATGTAGCAGGGGCGTTCATAAGACCGAAAGGCATGAAATTCCATTGGAATAGACCCCTAGGCGTCGAAAAAGCAGTAAACGGTTTGGCGTGTTCGGATAGTGGAACTTGCCAATATCCCTTAGACAAATCGAGTTTAGTAAAGAAGTGAGAATTCGATAGTCTCGTAAGTAGCTCTTCTAGTAAAGGCATAGGTTCAGCATCGAATTTAGTCACTTGATTCAATTTGCGATAATCCACGCAAAGACGTATGTTATTGTCTTTTTTCCGTACTATAACCATCGGCGAAGAATATGCTGATGTGGATGGTTCAATAATTTTTAACTCTATCATCTCATCTAACTCTTTCTCTACCTGTGCTTGGAAATGTATCGGGATAGGATACGGTCTGACTCTTATAGGACTATGGTCAGTAAGAATAATGTCATGTTGAATGACATCCGTTTGACCAGGAATGTCAGTAAGGACATCCTGAAATTGTTCTAACATAGTAGAAACTTGTTTCTGCTCTCCTGGAGATAATTCTGGAGAAATTGCAACATCTTTCCATGATTCATTAGAGTGAAGAGGAATCATTGGAAAAGGTAAATTTACATCCGAGAAACTCGTTTCCTCATCCTGTATTACTGACAGAGATGAGTACTGTCCATGTTGGACTGGAAAATCGTCCGTTGCCTGGAAAACAGGTTGTAAATAATCAGGACGTTCATGGAATTCCGTGAGCATGTTGATGTGGAAGGTTTTACGCTTCCCGTCAATATCGACGATATAGTCAACATCGGAAACCTTTGATATTATATCGTACGGACCTTTCCAAGAAATGAGAAGTCTATTTTCCCTACAAGGTAGCAAGACAAATGCTTTGTCACCTGGACAAAGTTGACGCAAACATCTCTTTTTATTGGCAAATTCCCTTGCCTTCTGTTTCGCAAATTCAGAAGAAGCAGTTGCCAATTTGCATGCTTCAATAATCTTGTGTCTAAGTGCGATGACATATTCATAAGAGGATTTTGTGTCATCGACAATATTATCAGCAGTTATAAGATCATGAAGTAAGGACATAGGACCTCGCGGTTTCGCGCCAAAGACAAGTTCAAAGGGAGAAAATCCTGTATGTTCGTTGGCGACCTCTCTATATGCAAAGAGAGCCGCGGGTAAAACCCTATCCCAATCCTGAGGATGATCTTCTGTTATCTTACCTAGTAGGTTTTTCAGAGTTCTATTCAAACGTTCCACCATCCCATTGGACATAGGATGATAAATACTACTCAGCGATCTCTCTATCTTCAGAGTCGACATTACTTGAGACATGGTATCCGATATAAGTTGGGTACCATGGTCGGATAATATTTCTGCTGGAAACCCCAGACGAGAAAATATTAACCAAAGAGCATCTGCGACATCAGCAGTAGTTATGCTCTTTAGAGGAACAGCCTCCGGCCAACGTGTGCACATATCAACACACGTCAGAATAAATTGGTGTCCTCTAGCAGACTTTATCTTAAATGGACCAATGATGTCTATCGCCATTTTTTGAAATGGCCGAATGGGAATGTCTGCAGCCTGAATAGGTGCATCATGGCGTGGACCTCTGGATTTAATCTCTTGACATACTTTACAAGATCGACAATAGATTCGTATGTCCTTATTCACAGCAGGCCAAAAGAAAGATTGAAGAACTCTAGCTTTAGTACGGGAAAAACCCATATGTCCAGCACACTGCGAATCATGAGCGTGCTGTAAAATTTTAACTCTCATATTTTTAGGCACAAGGATTTGAGAATGAATGGACTTAGCGGAGTCTTGTACCATACGTACAAGTACGCCATTCTTCATCGTAATCCAAGATTTACGATTTGTATCCTTATTCGGATCACCTTTTGTTGCCAGAGTAAAGAATTTCTTTAGAGTAGGATCATCTTCCTGCTGTTTAATAAAGGAATCGTGTGAAATCTCCAAGGGATCATCTTGGATCTGCGCATCATTATCTTCAGAATGTGAAGATTGTGGCATATTGAGAGCTTGAGCCCTAGTGATTACTGCATTAGCAGATTGCATATTAACATTTTCCCAATTAGAGATTTGCTGTGGAGTGCATTCTTTCACTCCATGAATGCGACCGATGATAAGATCAGCGATCGGATTCGGCAAGAGACATGCTTGCACCTCTCCTGTAAAGAACGGTGTAGCAATATTGATAATGGCAGTGGAGTACTTCTCCAATGTGCCACCAAATGTTACACATTTGACTATATTGCCCGTAGCTCGAGAAGGATTTACGAGTGATTGCCTCACTCCAATGGTAGTGCACCCCGAGTCGAAAAGAATTGATACCGGAGTACCATCTATTAAGCCCCTATTAAAGACAAGAGCACCCCTTCCATTATGCGCAATTGACGCATGGAGAGCGGGAAGTGGGTGACCGCAGCTTAAAGTAGAAACTGTGGTTGGATCGAATAATGTTTTGCATTGCGAACACTCAGATGCTCTAGCAAAATCGAAAGCGGAATTTGCTACACTATTGGAGTCTTTTTTATCATTATTCTGATTATCGGTGTCGTGGAACTCCTGTTGTGCAGAGTTAGCCTGGTAATAAGATTTACCATGTCTTTTGTGTTGTGATCTACCTCGGTTATAATTGTCTCTATAATTATTATTGCCTCTGTTATAACCCCTATTTGGGTTTGAATCATAATATTCATGATCATAATCATCATGCTCGTTATATTGAGTATCCCTGTAATATTGTTTCTTTTGTCTCCATGAAGCACTTGGGTAGTTCCTATAGCTACTCCCTTTCCGAGAATTTCTAACATTATGGGTACCCCTCGCGTGTCGAGGACTATCAGCCCGATTCCAGTTCTTCGAAGAAGAACCCTGATTTGAGTGGTTATCTTGGTTTTGATACTTATTCCAATTAACCTTTTTATCAAATTTATTTTTAGCTCCTTGGAATTTGTGTGAGTAATTCTGATTATATTCTGTTGCCGAAGCAACTGGCATACTCTCTTTAATGTTAGAGTTACTAAGAATCATGTCAGGGTGTGCCGTGGCATACTGGTCACAATATTCTTCCATTTGCTTTATTGTACTAGGTTTACGCTCATGTAAGAACTCTAGGAATGATTTATTTACAGAAGACATGACCTTGTCTCTTAGCAATAAATCTGTAAGACCATCAAATGTTTTCTCTGTTTTGGATAATTCAATCCATCGTGAAAGTGTAATTCGTGCTTTTGAGATGAATTCTGAGAATTCTACACCTACCTCAGGTCTCATTGTTTTAAACAAAAGACGGTAACCTTCCTCAGACAGCTGATATCTCTTTATCAAAGCTGCCCTAACAGCATCATAATTATCTTTGTCGGCCTCTTCAACAAAATATAACTTACTCAGAGACTCCCCTTTTAGATTTTCAGACAACTGATTCACATACTGTGATTTGTCAACATTATGAGATCGACAAGCCCGTTCAAATCTAGAAAGCCAAAATGTTATGTCATCACTGGTAGGGTTAAACGCTGGTACTTTGACCTTGTACACAAAGGGTTTACCATTACCACCAGATGCCTGATTAACATTACTCATACATGTCAATTTTAATTTCTCTAATTCAAACTCATGTTCTCTTATTGCTTTTCTCTCTTCAGCTTCTCTATCTAATCTTTTCTGTTCTGCAGCAGCTTCTAGTTTTTTCTGTTCTGCAGCAGCAGCAACTTCTAGTTTTTTCTGTTCTGCAGCAGCTTCTAGTTTTTTCTGTTCTGCAGCAGCTTCTAGTTTTTTCTGTTCTGCAGCAGCTTCTAATTTCTTCTGTTCTGCCTCAAATCTCCTTTCCTCCACTTGCATCTGCAATTTCTTAAGTTCAGCAGCAGTATCAGCTTCTTTTTCTAATCTTTTTTCTTCAGCTAAGGCTTTCCTTTCTTCTGCAGCAGCTTTTTTTTCTTCTATTTGAAGTCTTCTCTCCTCAGCCGCAGCTTTTTTTTCCTCAGCAGCAATTTTTTTTTCTTCAACAGCAGCAGCAATTTTTTTCTCTTCTGCAGCTAATGCTTTGTCATATTGAGCAACAGCCCATTGTTCTAAGTCTTTTCCAGTCTTATCAAAAGATTTTCCTAGTGTAATGAAATAATCTAAGGTAGACATATTGTCTTCTTAAATCAGAAACCTGAAAAAGTAAATAAATTACTCTCTTTGTTAATGGGAGACAAGTCTATACCTTAGACTTAGTCTTAGTCCAAACTTGTATGGTTTACAATAACCAATGATAACTTGAGTACCTGTGGACAACAATAATTGTATCTCAAATACTGTGGGGACAAGCCTTACAAAGGTCTTGTATACCTCACTGTAATCAAAGATCACTTGAGTACCTGTGGAAAAAAATATTTCCCTTTACCAATAACTTTGGGAGACAAGCCTTACAAAGGTCTTGTATATCTCAATGTAATCAAAGATCACTTGAGTACCTGTGGAAAAAAAAATATTTCCCTTTTCCAATAACTTTGGGAGACAAGCCTTACAAAGGTCTTGTATACCTCAATGTAATCAAAGATCACTTGAGTACCTGTGGAAAAAAATATTTCCCTTTACCAATAACTTTGGGAGACAAGCCTTACAAAGGTCTTGTATATCTCAATGTAATCAAAGATCACTTGAGTACCTGTGGAAAAAAAAAATATTTCCCTTTTCCAATAACTTTGGGAGACAAGCCTTACAAAGGTCTTGTATACCTCACTGTAATCAAAGATCACTTGAGTACCTGTGAAAAAAAAATATTTCCCTTTTCCAATAACAATCAGAAAGTACTGATCTGTACTATACTATCAGTGTATACCACTATACGTCATATGTCAACTAAAGACATTACAAATGACAAACAAGAAAAGACAATCTGAAAACATTTGCAGAGATCAAATTAAATTAAATAGGGGAAATGAAAAAAAATGATCACAGAACCTGTGATGATAACTGCCATAAGATAACAAGACAAATAACGCTACAGTGTATAAACATAAGGGTGTAAAAAACTGAAATGAAAGGAAAGATGAGACCTACAATTATACAAACAAATCAAACAAAACTAAGGAACACAAAAAATGTTACAAATACAAATATGAAACAGTCGTCACAACTAACCAAATATTTGCAAACTATGTTGCAAGCAAATTTCAACTAAGAAATTGCTCCCTATCGAACGCCAGAACAAGACCAATATTACTCGGTATTTCCTGTTCTAGTCACACAGAATATAAACTAATTTAATACACAACAAATAACATGTAAGCATAAATAGCATATAGCATACAATATCATTTATGTCATGAATGGAATGTGTTGCCAGTATAGTGTTGTAAAGTAGGCACAGTTTATTTAAATAATACTAACTTGCCACTTTATTCAGTAATAGACTTAAGTTTAAACTATTACACTGTCAATTTTTTTCTCTGTTGAGCATATGAAGATCCCACGATGAACTATGCACTTTATTCAGCAACACTGCGATTCTTCTGTACATTGAGAAATGTCAACAATATTGCTCCAGATATTTTCTACACTTGATACCACTGTCCTGTGTAATACTGTCTGTACAGCGAAAAACTGTCAACAAGTGCTGACCTAGATACAGCATCCTATCGGTAATACAGGTCAAGCTGTCCTACTGGTGTTGATGTGTTCAAACAAATGTTCTTTCAGCTGTAAACTGTGATTCTCAACACAAAACTGCGTAAGCTGGACCCAGGAATCTGGCTCGCCACTGTAAAGACGTTATTTCTTACTACACCTGTAGTACACCACTGTAAAGTATCAGTCTGTCTGCTCTGTAAGGAAGAGTGGTGTGTTGTTGAGATCAGGCATGCTCCAGTCTACCCAGCTGTAAATGGGTAACTCACCCTAGTCCTGAGTTAGGGAAGGCAAAGGCTCCAGGGGAAGCAGGCCCTAAACTTGGTCACTTCAGCCGACGCAGGATGGTGTATGTATGAAGTAGTAGTGTAGAGTGTGATTACCGCGAATGGTGTACTGTTCGTGTGCTGACCAATATAATCACTCATACACATGTGTCTACAAGGCACCAATGCAGACTGCTGGAATCTTAGTTTACTCAATTTATTCAGACGTACACACTGGGACATACGAGTACATCAGGCTTTGTTGACATAACAATTTGTAGGTATACATAGCAGATCTGAAGTCATGACACATGCAGAAATAATGGGTAGTACATCAAAGTTCAATATCATGATACATCATCTTATGAAACCACGAAAAGGGGGTTTCTAGCAGGATTGAGATCTCTCTGTCACTGTCCGATAATAAGATAAATAATCTGTTCTCTTGGCAGTGATCAAAACAGACGATGACCGAAATCCAACATGGCTACCTTCCTGAGTTGTCGTTCACTCATTCATAGGAAGAATATCAGCCAAAGTTAATTTACAATGGATATATAAAGGATTTCATGAATGGTTCCATGCAGCACTACGGTGATCAGGTTAGTTCACGTAGCCATAACCGCTGCAGGAAAATCTGTCATCTTCGTCGATACAAAACACGACACTAGCATATCGAAGCACCCAAAAGTCAAGCTAGGCCTAACCGACGAGAGATCATCAAAAATACGAGCTGGGTTTACCTGGAGTCCGAATCATCTATATACTGACATAAGGAGAGTCTCTAACACAAACTATCGTAGAGACACTATCTCCTCCAGAAAAAAAAACCACTTCGTAAGACATTTTTTCTTGACGAAGGGACCAGCTCTTGAAAAACGTACCCCGCCATTCTTAGCAGTACATCGGAACTCATCACGACTTGTTAAGACAACTCATACTTCCGCTAACAAGAATCTAGTCCCTCATACCCATCCAAAATATACAATATAGGACTGATTCTACTTGTACTAATAATATGTAATACATATGAATTCAGGCCATAAACACAATAAGCAAATTAATATATTTTCTGGCCCTAAAATTAAGTACAAACGCAAGCGTACTATTCTTGCGCTGGATCGATATCCAGACCGATTACTCCTATAATCAAAAGTGTGAATCAAACATGGATTATCTCGCTTTTACAATAAACAGCATTTTCATACACAGATGGATGCATGTCTATATTTTTCCCATATTAAATAACCATATCGATTTTTTGTAATATGTGCGTCAAAAATATGCACGCAACAGTACCATGCCTGGCGGCGTAGGTGTTCATGTCTCATCACAACTTTCTGTATCCAGTAGTACTTATTATTTCTGTTGTTGACTTCTTTCTAGACGATGATGTTAATCTGTCCAGTATCTTCTGTCTTTGTCCTCTATATCTTTTGTCTTTCAATCTTTCATGTTCTCACAAAGTATTCCAGCTTTCTTCTTCTCAGAACATACACAAAGAAAATGGATTGCTTCTGTCTGATGTGAGTAATAAGCTTCATTTGCGCACTGGCTTCTTTTAAGACATACTCATTTATTATAGACCTGTTTTCTGTTATCAGAAATGTTAACAAATGTACTGAGCTGCTAATGTTAAGAATGACTTAAATTACTTTTCTCTGTTGCTTATTAATTGTCCATAATTTTTTATATTATATATATATTAATTATAAGCATATATAATACTGTACTGTCCTGTATAGTTCCGGGGGGAGTTAGGAGACTAAGAAAGAATACGATTACTGCTCTCTCTCTGGCATGTGACAAGAGGCAACTAAAACGAGGTTGTTCTATGGCTGACAGCCTCATCATACAAAACGAATAGCGACAGAAGTGAATACTTTGTGCAGGCTTCATCCAGTGGGAACCAGCTGTTGGTGATTGTTCCATGCTCCAATTATTAATTTCAACCGGAGGTAATACTTCACTAAGTAAGTAAGGTAATACTTCACTCGAGAAACATTGAAAAACAAGTACTCAACAAAACACTTCATGTCTCAGGAGTTGTTAAAAGACAAAGGCAGCAGTCTGCAGGAATAGCTGGGATAGCAACAGACGCAGTCCAAGCTTATGGTGAAATTTGAGCCAAAATATGAGAGAATTTGTTAATTTGCATGTTCAGGGGAACAATTTCCAGAACGAACGAACAAAAACTGGCAAAATAACATAATAATATACTAATCTGGAAGAAGAACGATAATGAGACAAAAATGAGAAAGTTGAACATACATAGGTGTCTTATTCTTGAGTAATAAAGGAAAAATGTGTCAAGACACTTGAGCTAAGATGAAGACCTTAGCAGAAATGCAAGAAAGTAAAGCTGAATTCGGTTTCATGAAAGGAAGAGGAGACTCTGGTGGCTTGTTCACTCACAGGCAGATCTCTGAACAGAAAATAGAAAATGATGTGACATGCAATCTAGATTTTGTAGAACAGGAGACAATCTTTATTTAACTCAAGGTTCGGTAATTGGTCGTTCCCGATCTATCGGTAGATCTCGAGGAATAATTTGGCAGATGTCTGGTGACGGAACGTGGAGGGAAATAAAGAATTTTAAAGCTGCAGAAATATTTGATTAGCCCTTTGTCGTCCACATTTAATAACATTAAAACCCCGGGATAAAAGGGACTTTCCGAGTTACCAGTATAAATCCATGGGCTTGGTTACTACAATTCACTTGAATCACGAGATGTGTAAAATAAAAACGCTATCTTTTCTTTGAAGTGAAATTAACACGCAGAAAAATATCACTTAGCTTGAATTTTCCAATTCTCTATTGATGGAATTGCCAACAGTAGATTGCCCGTCAGATATAAAAGTTAGTTATCGGAAGTATTTAACCTAAAATACAAATAATCTGAAACAAGAAAACAGCCGTGATGTAATCATGATATACCCGGTATCCTTAGCTCAATATTTCGAAAGTAGATCCCCGCAGCTTCTGGCTTGCCTACCACTGTTTTAACAGAATAGACAGAAACAAACTCTGGAATATTTACTACATTAAAGGTGCAACATTTTCGATCAGATTGGGCGAAAAAAAGCTCTCACAACAAGCAGAAGAGAGGAGAAAATCTCGACAAGAACACGAGTAAAATAAGCAGCCGAGGGCTATCATCTCAGGGGCGCTTCCCATCGTCAGTTATGACTGAAGGGGCAATGATTATAGGGGCAATAACGGCTTTTGGACAATATTACAGCCTTGAACCACATACTCTTAAGCAAATAATCTCACAAACATGAGTGGCATCAGCATATGTATAGTAGGGCCGGTGCTAGGGTTGCTGGAGACCCGGGTACAGCTAAGCTTTGGTCCCTTTATACCATAGTATTCTGGATTTACAGCGCGAAATCAAAGTAGTTAATGCTAAAAGCCATAATCACATAGATTAATAGTTGGTAGTGATTAATAATATTGTAAATGAAAATGACTAACCAAATTTATTGATATGTGTAGAAAGACATTATGATAGAAAAACATCTAATAATTAGTTACTTGGAGATATAATCTGCAAACCAACTCAGTGTGATATTTAATGAGTGCTCATCAAATGACATTCTGTATTCTTGATTACAAAAGTGAAAATCAAGAATCTAAAGAATAAGTGATTCTGTGTTAAAAAAAAAAAAGCTGTTTCCAACAAATCAACAAACCTGAAAAAGATGCATATATAAAAGCATAAGTTCCAAAGTGACAGAATAAACAGTTGTTTTTTTGGAAAATGGGGGAGGGAGGCATGTTGGCAACAGCCAGCAACAACCACCACAGCCTTGGCTACACGACTGTGGTGACAAAGGCAGTCCGATAGCAAATACTGCCGTAGGGGAGCGTCGTGTTAGAGACTTTATTATACTAGGTCCAGAATCGAGAGGTGGGGTGACCAGTTCCCTTCCTAGCTGCCTCTTCCTTCCTTAACTCACAAAGCTGAGTCAGGTACTCATTTACAGCTGGATAGACTGAAGCATGTCGGCACGGTGATTCGAAGTCCGTACCTCTGCTGCGCAGACCAGCGTTCTAACTACTTAGTCAATCGGAGGCTTTGTGGTACGGTAGTCAAAATGGGGACAGCAGTGTTAAAGGCATTCTAATGGAACATAATGTGGCGAAAAGGAAACCCTGTTCTCCTCCTGAGGCTTAACA
>JAMPIV010013450.1:172500-201143 GCA_024509875.1 Oreohelix idahoensis
ATCTATCTATCTATCTATCTATCTATCTATCTATCTATCTATCTATCTATCTATCTATCTATCCATCCATCCATCCATCCATCCATCCATCCATCCATCCATCCATCTATCTATCTATCTATCTATCTATCTATCTATCTATCTATCTATCTATCTATCTATCTATCTATCTATCTATCTATCTATCTATCTATCTATCTATCTATCTATCTATCTATCTATCTATCTATCTATCTATCTATCTGTCTATCTATCTATCTATCTATCTATCTATCTATCTATCTATCTATCTATCTATCTATCTATCTATCTATCTATCTATCTATCTATCTATCTATCTATCTATCTATCTATCTATCTATCTAGCTGTCTGTCTGTCTCTCTGTCTGTCTGTCTGTCTGTCTGTCTGTCTGTCTGTCTGTCTGTCTGTCTCTCTCTCTCTTATATACACGATTACGTGACCCGCCAAGACATGACAATATCATAATCGTGCTGCACCCTTTCTGCTGTATACTTTAATGATGGCGGTAATTCTCTAGTTGTCATTTCATTCCTTCCCATTCCATGCCAGCTTCATTGTTTCTATGTAGTCAAACTTCTGACTTATCAATGTATCACACATAAAGTAAATGCCTGCGTACTATTTTAACAAGTGTCCAATATCACTATCACGGTGCAATGCACGCATTTCCCATATTTTCCCGACAAGGTGGCGGGATTTTTTCATTCTTCCTTACAGAAAGTTTCACTAAGACAATTAGTAATGTGGGGTTTCTGTTTAACCTCATTAAAATCCACTCAAAAAGCGTTTAAAAGTGTAGTGGATTATCAGGGATGTCAAAACACGGGCAAGACACTCTGTAATTGCCACATAAACTAGCGTCTTTATGACAAATTGTGAACTGCACAACACAAATCCTGCTGTAACTTTATGTTAATGCCCTGAACATGATGATTCTTTTGAGATTTGAACAGCAACTACAAATAACATGTAATTATGGCAGTGGGAAATCCTTATCTTTGGTATTTGACAAGGAATTTATGATTTAATCGGTAAATTCGCACAACAACATTGACATCCCACGAAAGTTTAAAAGACAAAAAGTGAACTCAGGCGCGGACCTCTGACAAAGCAAGGGTTAGATCTGAGGTTAGCTATAGAAGCCCGTCTCAGACACAGTTCCTTACTTCCCGAAGTCACTTCAAGATCTGACAGAGCTGAGAAGATGACCAGAGGGCTGACTCTTATAGTTAGAAGTTTTAACACACAACACAACCAAAATAATAACTGAGAAAAAGCCACAATTGACTGCTATGGTGTGCGATTTGTAAATCGAAGCTTGAAACAACCGCATACTTCGAAGCGGTACTGTGTCTGAGGGTATGTCTCTGTAAACTTACAAAATACCTTAGTGAATTAATGGACATTTAAAATTGATGAATATTTAAAATTAATGTTATGCTTAACATAAATCCTCATGTCTAAATCTTGTGCCCGAAGGAAGATTTTATTTTTTTGGTTCGGTTTTTGCCTTCTTCTGGCGAGGCGCGTTCCTTGCAACTTATTTGGTTATATCAAGTGCACTATCCAGTGGATACCAGCACATTGCAACATACCAGGAAATGAGGAGGCAGACAAACTTGCTAAGGAAGGAGGTGCCTTACAACGAAAGGATATAGAGACAACTTACGCAACGGCAAAGACTACTATAAAGGCTACATTCAAGTCCAAATGGGAAAGAGAGCACCCGGGCCATTTGAAAAATGATGCATATCATCAACTATCCAGGAAAGAACAGGTCATCATTTTTCGGCTACGCACTGGACACAACAGATTGAGATACCATCTATACCACAAATACAAGATTGGTGCAACAGATCTCTGCACCTGCAGTACCAGCCCGATGACGGTCGAACACCTCCTGCAGTATTGCCCAACCTACAGTAATGAACGGAGTAGCATATGGCAACAACCCACTTCTGTCAACGAAAAACTGTTTGGAGATGTCGGGAACCTTGAGTTGACTACTGCCTTTATTAGAGTCATAAATGTGGAAGTCTGAAGGCGAACGAGGAAGAAGAAGAAGATTTGGTTATATCAGAGTGCATTTACCATCCAAAAAAAAAGTCAACTCTGTTGGCTGCTATCCCGATCAGCGTTGATAGATTATTGAGTCCCGAAGGAAAATGTTGGCTTCCACCAACCATTAAATAACCTCAATACTGGACAGCATTGGCTCAGCTCGAAGTCATTGTTAGGACAGACCAACGCTAGTTATTTTTAGGGTTTTGCTTTTGGGTTTCGTGCTCAAAGAGTTCGTCTTCTCTTTTTATTTCTCGCTTTTTATTTCGGCACAATTTGTCGATGTTTTTAAGTGAAACAATTTTGCTAGCTTTGGCATAATGCAAATCCAAAAGGGAGCAATCATGACTGGGTATTGTAATGTACGACATACTCCCTTTTGACTGACTTAACCACAGCCACAAGACAGTGTTGTCAATATGAGGAGTCTGATCAACAGTGGTCAATCAGCATCAGAAGGGCGTCTTGGTTAAAAACCACGGATACCATACACTGGTCATATTTTGTAAATTCAACTAGTGGTGAAAACGTGACGCAAATTTGTAATTTGTGAATTGTTTAACAGTGGACCAACACTGTTCCTGACATAAGCATAGCGCCTTCGATGTCCAGATGTTTTAACGACCGAGCGAATTCAGCTACTACGACGTGTCAAACAAGTTAGGTACAACTTAACCTGAAAACACAAACCAAGACATCCAAGACAGCAACGCAATGAAACTGACCAAACAGTGACAATATAATTGTTGTAAATTGTGTAAAACCTTGTAAGATATTCATACACCAAGGTGCTAATATTTTTTTTTTACTATACATCATTAATCAATAAAGTGTATTTATTTGTTTATAACTGCAGTCATTGAATTATTTAAATTTCCAGTTATAATTTTGTTGTGTGGTCAAAGAAATATTAATAATTTAACATTGGTAGGGAATAAATACGAGCTGCACTCATATACTTGTATTTATATAACACCCCTACGGCATATGACTTATCTAGCGAGAACGTAACTTACATTCTCTTCTACAGCTGCCATCGAGAATTGTGCAGTTAACTACCTGACTAACCTCCGGTTCACCAGCTCTCTTCTCCATTTCTGGGAAACACTTTCTTCATTTCTATCCAATATCTATCTCGCCACAAAGGACAGTGGAAAATATTATTCAGGGACAGTGGGAACCATTACACAGGGACAGTTGAAAAACGTACACAGGGACAGTTGAAAAAAATACACAGGGACAGTTGGAAATATTACACAGGGACAGTGGGAAATATTACACAGGGACAGTGGGAAATATTACACAGGGATAGTGGGGAGTATTACACTGGGGTAGTGTGGAGTGTTACACACAGGGACATTGGGAAATATTACACAGGGACAATGGGGAATATTACACATTAACAGTGGGAAGTATTACACATAGACAATGGGAAATATTGCACAGGGACAGTGGAGAGTATTACACAGGGACAATGGGAAATATTACACAGGGACAATGGGAAATATTACACAGGGACAGTGGGGAGTATTATACAGAGACAATGGGAAATATTACACAGGGCAGTAGGGAGTATTACAGTTATCCAATACCATAATTCCCGCCGTTAGGTACTTCAGTTGGTCGGTCTGTCACACTTTGCACTCCGTCATTTGCGCACTTTTTTCTATTTTCGAGAGAGTACATTAACTTTCGACCACAGCTAAGGGGGTGCAACTGTGGTTGAAAGTTAGACAATAACCTTGTATTGTTTCCCCTTATATGTACTCTCCCGAAAATAGAAAAGTGCGCAAATGACGGTGTGCATGAACAGTTTGATTATGGAAATTCAAGATTTTAAAAGACGCACGAACAATTACAAGACATGTTGTCATAAAAGAAATGTTAGTTATTTAGTCAATTTCCGGTCCATTAAATCGGTATCACTGCTCCACATGTCATTTAGGAAGGTTACTCCATGTCTTCATATTTAATACATCCATATCATTTTCATTACAAATATCTAATGACGGCCGCCTGCAATGAAATGACCACAGTAGTAACAGTACCGTCTGTAATACATGTAACAGAAACAACACACTATAATTAAAAACCTCTCAATTTTGACGGGTTATTGCTAATAATGCCATATTTGTGTGCATATAAGTTCTCGATAGCTTCTCTTGGTTCGGCGCATTATATGCCATTATTGCTCAGCGATGTCATTACCAAATTCTTCAATATACTCAGTATCGCATATCACAGAGCATACGACTCCTTACCTAGAATAGATCAGGTGGAAATTTTAAGACTGAGAACCGGCCACTGCAAACCCAACTGCCATCTCTTCAACAAATTAAACATGTCTAATACTGTTAGAATTTTGCATCATACCTAAGACTAGCAGGGTTGTACGTATTAGAGGATGCATTCGGAGTGTCTACAACTAGCGCGCTACAGAACAATAGGCATTCATACCCTTCGACATTTACTAAGGGAGACTGAGCCCTGTGAGTTTACCCGGAGTGCAATGATATCGATTCTGATAAAAAAAATCACGATAACAACAAATTAAAATTCGGACTGACAAACTTGTGTGCATGTGGAAAAGACAAATAAACAGCACAAAATTCCCTCTAAGGCTTTCGGTTCCCGGAGATGAGCAAGGTGACAGTATGGAGAAATATTTTATGCAATTAATCTTGAATTTATAAACGGCACTGGAGACCGTTGTGGAGAGACGTGATCATCTACACCAACTAGCATGGCACTTGAATAGTGTGGTAGGGGATCCACGCCCCGTGTGATTGGATCTCTGATGAGTCAAATAAACAATAGAAACACTATCCCAACCTAACATTTCGTAAGAAGTGACTAAAATGAGGTTTCGCATGAGGTTGGCAACCTCATCAAATAAAACAAATTGTTACAGAAACTGTCACTGCAAGAGCGCATTAGTGCTTTGGTGCATAAGTGCTTTGGTTCATAAGTGCTTTGGTGCAAAAGTACTTTGGTGCATAAGTGCTTTGGTACAAGCTTGAGGTATGGGGACTTCTGCAATTGATCGCCTCATGTTTCAAAAGAATAGAAAAAGGGAAATAAATAGGAGATGGAAGTCCACGGCTGCAGCTTTCAGGAATGAGTCATCAATTGATGTCGATAAGAAGTGAAAAGCTAGAAAAAAATGATGCGGGAGATGATCATTAGAAAAATTTCTACTTACTGTATTTGGGCCTATCTGCCTATGCCATTTGTTTCCACAACAGCAGCGCAAATATCCAATGACCACTACTGCTGTGACGTGGCACTAAATCTGATAGAAAACACGAATGCTATAATACTCACTAATGTACTAATATAACATTTCGCATATCCTCTGTGCGAGAAATAATTACAAAGATAAACATTACATATCTTCACGTACCTATGACATTTGTTTAGCAAATCAGCTGTCTCACCGATGTCAGGAAGCTAGTGTAAGAAATTACTAACTTACTAAAAACCGACCCCTAATTCAAACACATTTTAAGAAAATTTGTGTAACATTTTATCACGTGAAATTTCTCACACGCGATATTACAAGTTTATGTAAATCTATTTTAATTCCTCCTTTAATAAGTCAGCCAATACAAACAATAAACGCAGACACTATAAGTAACCGTTTATGGTCCTCACACTAGAATGTGAAATATAGCACTAAAGGGAGACACGCGGAAACGCCTCCACCACTCACACTCTGCGCTAAGAGAGCTTCTCTCTCCCTACAGTCTCACAGCATCCACAGACACGCAGGCAGACGAAATTACGCGCACTGCCAGATCGTTTCCTGCAGGTGGTGTCTGGTATACTTGGAACGTATTGTTAGAAAGGGAATATTACACATAACATAAATGGATAAATAAATTTGAAAATAAAACATAAGTTTTCTCTTCTTAAAAAGCGCTCAGATGAAATTGTTCCGCTTCATAATTTTCACAGGTTTTTTTTTTTTTTTTTTTAACCAGCGGCACTCGAGCATTCCAGCCCTTTTGGCCCAATGACATGTCATTGCGAGGCTGGGGAGACAGTGGACTTTCCTTCCAACCCGGTCAGGAGCTTCGCTCCTTCCCATCCACAGAGGGTTTATCTGCAGTAGCCGTTCAGGTTATTCAGTCAAATTCCCGGTCGATGACACTCCTACAAATGCCGGCCCCCGGGCTTGAACCTTGAAAACCTGGTCGCTATCGCAACGTCTTAACCATTACACCAGCGCGGCTCCCAATTTCCGCAGGTAGCGCGCGCACTTTTACACATTCTAAATACGCATTAGGGGGTCGGATGGCTAAGAGGTATGGCGTCTGCCTCGAATTCTAGAGGTACCGGGTTCGATTCCCAGTAGAAGGAATTTAATTTATGGAAAATGTTTTTCAGAACCAATGGTCCTAATCATGTCATACTTCCCCGTGTCTCATGGGTAGTGAGATCGGATGCCTAGCCTTCTCGGATAGGGGCGAAAAAATAGGAGGTCCCGTGTGCAAGTAGCGCACGTTAAAATTCCCATGGCAGTTGGAAATCGTAAAGAGCAGGCCATAAAGCCGCAAAATTAAAATAATTAGAAACCTACCCACCAAATATATTTATAGAATGTGCGATTCCTATATACACACATTGGGATTCTCTCCAGTGCAACGGAGTTCGTGCACTGTGCTGAGATTCTCCTTGTGTGATCTAAGGGAGGAGATTGGAGCATTGATGGAGTTGTCCGTATGCAATGAAGATAGTCAAAACTGTAGCGAGAGGAAAGTTATAATGATGATGATAATATCCTGGGCAAATACTGTAGATGTATCAGATGATACCAGGATAGCGCCAGATAAGAGACTGGTCTTAAAAGAAATACCCCATTCTCTGAAAAGAGTAATGGTGTATCGACATCAAAGGTATAGTCAAGCTGTATAGGTTCCTAGATGAGATGGTAATGTACTATCTTAGGTTCCTATGATGCCCCTCTCCAGACTAACCTTAGACAATGACTCTGCTAGGGGTAATTAACTAACCAACAAGAATTAAGAACCAAACTTAAATAATTCAATATAGGCTGTTGGTGCAATTTATAGTTTATTTATGTACATGATCTTTCTTTGTCCTGTTGGACAATTTTCAAATGAAATCAAATTGATTTAAAAAATATACATATATAGTTTCACTGTCAAGTATTTATATTACATTTACAGTAAAATAAAGTTCATCTTCATCTGTTTTCTTGATCTTTGATGAACACTGTCTTTCTTCTGTGCTAAACCTGAACAAATGTTAATATTATGACATCACAAGTTATATTGGCATTTGCTATGTTCTTTCTTTTGTGTGGTACGGTTTTGTAAAGTCAAGTAGCCCCAAACAAGGCTACTTATCTTCGAAAAGTTCTTCTAGGCCTGGCCCAGCAATGGAACTGGAAAGAATCCCACAACTGCGGGTCTTCCAATCTTAAAGGTGGCACTGTTGAAGACCCTCTGACATTACACAAGATCTCACAACAAAAAAGCTTCCTTCAGCTGACTTAGGCACGTAGAATTTAGTAAACTCTTCAAGGCATGATATAACATGAAATAAGATATATATATATATATATATATATATATATATATATATATATATAACTATATATCTATATATATATATATATATATATATATATATATATATATATATATATATATATATATATATAAAATACGTAGTATCGCTTACTGAATCCCTATCCAGTCAGGAGGTAAGATGAGACAGATCAGACAAGATGTGGTTACTCATGAGAATCATAGTAAGTCAAAAATAACATAATTCATTTAATTAATAGCACACTATCCTAGTAACTCTCTGGTTACAGTTTGTCCATGATTTGCTTCCTTACAATCAGACGGCCTTGTGGAAAGAGTTATGTTATAACTCAATTTGTACAGTAAACTAATTTCTTTCAATCTTTCCATCTTTCCACTAAGATGGTCCATTCTAGCAAGCTTAACATCTTCAAAATACTTTCCTAAAACTAACATCACAATCTACACGTCCATCTGCTTTCATTTTACAATTAAATTGAGCTAACACATGTTTGAATTCCTTCCAAGACTTACACAGTGATTTCACACACACTTATCCACTTCTATAAGGGAATATTAATAATATAATTTTATATACATATGTAATTACATTCTTTCTTACCCTCAAATACATGCAGACCGGCTTTTAATGGCTCTACAGACTGTGTTAACCTGCAGATGGCAATGGAGTCTGGTAGTAGACGTTTTCGCTCGTGTCTGAAGTTTGAATTGTGTGGCAAGTGTATTATTAGCGGTACCTTCCGCCTTTTATAGGTCAAGGTTTCCCGTACGAGAAAGCATCGAGGCCAAAGTATTTTGCAGACTAGAAAAAGTGAAAGTCTTAGGCGTTCTATAGTAGTATGAAAAACCTGAAATCGTTCTACTTTCTTTATCTCTGAACGGATTCCCTTCATCCAAAGCTTGTATTATTCTTAGGTAAAGGATCCAATTACACGCCCATTGAGGCATATTGGGAATATGGTGTTAGGCCCATATTTTCTTGACCATCGGCCCACTAGGGGTGATGTGGTCAGCATCACGACGGCCACCTTAACCTTCTCAGAGTTGCTCTGGTACCCAATTGGGGCTGGGTCGATTGTCGTAGATTTTTGATAGGAGAATTAAGACTTGGGTTGGTCCCTTCTGAATAGGTTGGAATGAGTGAGAGTCACAGTGTGAGATAGAAACACAAAAATAGATTTCCACGAGTGAGGTAGTGGAATAGTGATAGAGGCTGTCTCTGAGAGCGGAAAAGCTTCTCTCTCTCTCTCACCTATCTTCTACGACAGATCTAAAGTAGTCAGACAGTCTAACACATATACATTAAATATATATCCACTCACGTGCACGCACCTTCAAGACCACAGTTATACGTACAGACGTGGGAAACTATAACAAATGATTATATAAATATTTAGAACGAGCTGACCAACGCGCTGATTAATTTCAAGAGAAACTTTAATTATCATTTAAAATTTCTCCACAACACATAGAAATTACATCAAAGCATATACCCTCCATGGTTAGTCCACAGTCCCGTTAAAAAAGGAACAAAAAAAAAGTGATAGCCCAAAGAGTCACAGATACATAGGGTTTGAGTCTAAGATGGTTTTTTTTTTCTCGTAAATGTATGAACAGAGTTGGATAATCTGATTTAGCCTAAGAAAAAAAAAACTCTAACATTTGCAACAAGTTCTGCAGATTAAAAAAATTAAGACAGCAAATGGGGCCAAAAATACACCAGTAAACTAACACTCAGACCTGCGTACACTCTTATTCATTCAGCCATGGCCATGTTCTCACAGTTATACTTACAGCTTTGCTCGCTGCCTCTGGGAACATAATAAATTCTAGGACCTTCACACAGACCCGTAAATGCAGTCTCGACCAAGAAATCCCCAGTTCCAAAAAGACTTACTGAATTCTCTGTCTCAGGGAACGATTCCTTGGGTGTTCTTATTTTTTGGATGTCTGTTAAGTCACATAAAATTTGTCCAGGCACGAAAGTTAGCAGAGCACAATGTCATTAGCTTTGGATTTTAGGATTTAAGGAATGTCAGATCGGTGTCTACTTTCAGGAAGGTACTATATTTGGTCACCACAATACTAGTCAAAAACTCTGTCGGAATGTTAATGTTATTCTTGTAATTATTCTCGCCGCCAGGCAGCATGTACATTTAAATTTGTGGAGCAATATGAACTGGCTCAAAAGCCCAATATATATTTCTAGTCTTTAGAAACCGTTAGTGGGATTGGTATTACTGTCTATCTCTGATGGCACATGCACTGTCAGACCAGTGTTACTTGAAAAAAAAACCCACGTGGTTAAAGATAGGAAATGTCTATGCTTCTCACAAGTATGTCTCTTTACTAAACGCCGGCAAGTTGGGTTCGCCCCAATATTCACTGAATGAAGAAAAACAACATATAATATAATATACAGAATACGTACTCGTTATAACTTACATTTTCAAACTGCAAGCGTACCGCTTGACTTATCATTAAAACTTCCCGTAAAGTAAGTTATATTTTTAAAAAATCATCAATCCTCATAAATTTAGGAACACGTGCGTGTTCCGTCAACATCTCATGAGGCTTCTAGCATTTATAAGTTAGTTTAGAAAAATATGATCTCGTCTGATTACTTAACAGTAAAATTAACTACATTATAGCTACATTATTGTTTAATGCTAGAAATTATAATTTATTCTGCTTTCCACTGAAACACGTCACTAGAAAATAATACAGACTATATAAATTTGGCACCCTGTGCAAAATCTAACTAGTGAAATATGAAATAAGCGACTTAACACTTTATCACTTCACAAAATACTAGATATAATATATTAATCTCACCACAGAACTACGGTAACACCACGACTAGGATAATTCACTAGATAGGTAGTTAGAAGCTCGTCAGAAATCTGACGAGAACTATGAAATTCGCTATACAAGCTTCATTCGCTAGCACGCGTGTTCCGTCTACTGAAGATGTTGGAGACTGAAATGAAATCAGATTTCAGCTCCTGGGTGGATATTTGAAAACAGGGGCAAACAATCCCACATTTTCTCAAACTCCGAAATCATCTCCCCTTTTACGTGTAAAACACCAACGTCAGCTTAACGCGTGTCGTAAGTGCCATCAGTGACCGAGAGCGCGCATGAGTTGCAACTCTCAGACAGTCCGTCTCCAGTGCGGAGCGATTTTTCACGCTAAGCCGGAGCTATTTTGACGAAACGCTCGTGGTTTACTGAAAAATGCAGACACTCCGTCTGCCTGCCATGTCCGGTGGAGTGAATTATCACACTACAGGCCCAGAACTCAGCCGAAGAAAACACTGTCCCCGGGGAAACTGCAGACAGCTGTCGGCTCTCCGGTCTGACGGAATGCATTATAACACTTCTCGTCTGACTGACATCTATGTAATAAAATGCTAGTGCGATTCTCAGTTTGTGAGAAAAACAGGTAAACGTTAAGAATGGGGAAGAAATATATTTCGCAAACGAATGATGCGAAAAATACCGGAAAAAGGTAAAGACAGATAATAAATTAAAAGGATCCGGGTGAGAGAATAGGAAGAAGATCTAGGCAATTTAATGATCATAAGACCTACGTGACATCGATCCAGGAGCCGTTTGCGGCCTCAAAAAATCCCACCTCATCTGGGGATCGTACCATAGACCACTGAGCTATGAAGCCAGTGCACTAACCACTGTGCTACCGCGGCTCCAATTCGTAGGGCTAAGCTCTATCTATTGCAGTATCTCTCTTATGACTAGATTAATCCGACTTTTCACTGGAGCAGCTTAAACAAGGCAAAGCACAACATGTTTCATGCTTCAATGCCTTAAATACACTATCCAGTGAAAATATAGATATCTGCCAATAGCTAATGATCCCTATTATCGAATTATATTCTTCCTCATTGATATATTCCGTTCATATCTGCACATTGCCTTTCAAAAGATTGTCAACATCTACAATATCTCGTCTTCCTACTAAAAGGCCTTACAAAATATTAGCAATGCATGTAACGAGCTGCGGTTTTAATTGGTTGTTGGACTTCTCGGAATTTCTCTACGATGTAATGGTTTGAATGATGGCCGAGATAGGATTCGGACTTCACCACAAAAACCAAAAGCAAACCAGATACGCATTTCTTCATTTTCTTTTTCGCTTCTTATGTCGCTTGAAGCCACCGATACACCTGGTCCGTCTGCAGGAAGCCTACCTGGAGAACCCGTGTTCTTGCACGATTGATGTCTGTAGCTATTTGTTTTATATGATGACGCTGCCAGCCTCAAGCATAACCTCACAACCTTATGTAGTTTAGTCGTATAGTAGATATTTCTGGAGGGAGTGAAGTGTTAGAGGCTTTACAACACAAGGCTTCAGCTTGACTTATAAACAACGTGGGACAGAATGAGTTAAATATACTGCACATTAAAGCAAATAACGACTTGCGTGATAAGTCAGTATTCATATTCTTTGTCACCTCAGGAACCCCCGGGAACTATACGGTTATGTATTGTCGCACGCGCGCGCGCACACACACACACACACACACTCACACACACACACACACACACACACACACACACACATATATAGTCACAGAGTATTTTATATTAAACACACATATGTCTTAGTCCTCGAAATACTAAACAAGAGAGCGAGGGATGGAGTGGAACACATTCAAGTAATAACCAACACAAGCCATATTCCCAACTCTATCCAATGAATTCAAATAACTGTGACCACAACATTACAACAATATTTATATAGTCAGCGAAGTGTATCACATTCATGAAAATCCCAGATCACAGAATGCATTATATTCACACAAATAAATATCTTCTCGCACTCGACAAGTCAAGTCTACCATCACCACCAGAAACCTCGTCGCTCTCCTGACCCCTGCTTTTTCACTGCCCCAATCAGAACTCTCCTTGCATTCACCCCTGACTTGCTGACCTCGCAGTTTCGTGTTGTTAAGATCAGACCACTCGACTGACTACCTCTCATACACGACTGACATTACGCACCTGCTCCCAGCGGAGCACAGACAGTCCACAGCTGTGTTAATCACGCTGTAACATATACTATATATATATATATATATATATATATATATATATATATATATATATATATATATATATATATATATACATACACACACACACAACCAAATACACTACTGTCAAGTGCTTGCTGTGCGTACACATTGACAAATACGTATTACATACACATGGAGCGACAAACATGGCTCGTTATTCACAGCTAATGGTGAATTCACTAAACTCCAACACGTAGATACGATATCCGACGACTTTATGTCACAAACTTGAGTATAACACAATAACACAGGCAGACTGCCGCTTTGGCCATAAATCATCACCTAAGAAAACCACAACGTATGATGTGCATAATTAGAACAGCATCTCATGGAACGAATTTCACAATCTCTTAATATATTTCCTATTTTTCTTCAACCATTTCGCCTTCACTCTCCACGTAATCTCTCCTCGCTCTAATCTCTGTCTCGAATCACTTTTTTTACACATGACCCTTTTCACACCTGACCAGTCTTCACCTCCACTTCGTTCACAACAACTCAGTCATGCCCGTGAACTCGACATTAGCACTAACTGCTACTAATGCATTCATGCCCGCAGTCAAACTTAACATTCACTCACTTCAAGTCACAACTTACATAAACATATCTAGCTCCCACCGGAGCATGAGTACTGACATTCATTATATAAACCATTCGTGACATCCACCCCTCCCTCTCCAAGTGAAAAACATAGTTTTTCACTGGATGGGTGGTGGATATCAGGAACCCAACCATCCAAAACCTCTGACTGCATATGTGGGCAAAATCTATAGCATCAGTGTGAAAATATGCCATCTACAAATTATCAATAATAACATTCTGAACAACACAAAAATAAAATAAAAAAAATTACAATAGAACCGAGTTGCTAGAAAAATACAACAGCAACCATATGGCAAAAATCATGTATCTCTAATTACACACAAAATTAAAGGTGATAAACATTACATCAATTTCACTAACTTCTACTATACCGGAGAATATCTATTCTATAACCCTGTACTGGTTACACAACATATGATAAGAACTTAGCTTATACAAAAATCATGCAGAATACAGTTGACAAAATATTACTCATGTACAAGTATGAAATATTACATAGAAATGGTGGTTAAAAAAAAACACACAACCATTTACTACAAGCAAGTGTTCATAATCTAGATAATGAATCTGCCAGAACATTTAATTTACCCTGAATAGGAAAAACAGTGAAGTTGTACTGTTGTAACAACAACGACCACCTTGTCAAACGTGAATTTGGTGATCTAGATGACTTAAGAAAAGTCAATAGACAATGGTCCGTTTCCAGTACAAAATGAGATCCTAACAAATACCTAGAGAGTTTGGAAACAGCCCAAATAATAGCTAAACACTCTCTCTCTATAGTGGCATATCGCGTTTCAGCCGGAAGAAACTTCCTGCTGACATACATGACAGGATGTAGAAACCCATCATGTTCTTGCATCAGACACGCACCAATGCCCACTGCAGAAGCATCAGTCCTCAGTACAAAAGGCTTAGCCAAGTCTGGCAGTAGAAGAATGGGCTCGCTGGAGAATACAGCCTTGATGTTCCTCAGTGCTCTATCACACTCTTCAGTCCAGACCACTCTGTTTGGCGTGCCTTTTTTAGTGAGTGATGTTAGAGCTGCCGACAATGAAGAGAACCTGGGGATAAATTTATGATAAAAATTTATCAGACCGAGTAAACTACGTACTTGTTTCTTTGTTTTTGGAGGTTGCAAATTCAAAATTCTTCCAACTGTCTGATCAACTGGTTTTAAAACACCCTGTCCTACCACATACCCCAGAAACGTTAACTCATGAAACCCCACCTTAATCTTACTGGGTTTTGCTGTAAGGTGATGCACCCGAAGGCATGATAACAGTGACTTCAATCCCTGTACATGTTCATCCCACGTGTCATGAAACAAACAGATGTCATCAATGTATGTGATAACATCCTTCTGTCCCCTCAAAAGCATTCTCATCATTCTCACAAAAGTTGCAGGGGCATTCACCAGTCCAAAGCACATATAATTAAACTGGAAAAGACCCTGAGGGGTACAAAATGCTGTAAGTGGCCTAGCACCTTCTGCTAAGGGAATTTGCCAATACCCCCTTGATAAGTCTAGTTTTGTAAAATACTTTGCCCCCGCTATTTGGGATAGGAGGACCTCTTGGTTGGGCATAGGTTCCGCATCTATCACTGTGACACTATTCAAGCGGCGGAAGTCTATACATATGCGTAGGGATTTATCCTTCTTCCGCACGATGACCATGGGAAATGAGTATGATGATTCAGATGGGGAGATAATCCCTAAGCGTAACATATCATTCACTTCTTTTTCAACCGCAGAAGTATAATGTAGTGGAATATGATATGGTCTCACCCGGATGGGCTCTCCATAGGTCAGTTTAATATCATGCTCAACTAAATCAGTTCTTCCAGGAATATCTGTGAGCACATCTTGAAATTCGCACAGCAGTGACTTCGCCTGTTTCCTCTGATGCTGTGGGAGAGATGCAGAGACCTCTACATCTCTCCATGATTCTGAAGAAACCAATGGCAATAGTGGGATCCAGAGATTGACCTCCTCACCTTTTTCTCCATCTTCCTCGATGACTGCTGCACTAGCTACAGTAACTGTACTATGAAGAACAGCGTTCACAACTGGTTCCAGTTGAGTTGGACGTACTACATATGGTTTTAGCATATTAATATGGAAAATCTTCTCCTTCCCTCGGACTAATATCAGATAATCCACATCAGTAATCTGTTTCTTTACTTGAAATGGACCCTGCCAGTTCACTAGCAGGTGATTTTCCTTGGTAGGTAGCAACAACCATACCTCGCTGCCAGGACTAAGGGATACAAGTTTGCTATTCTTATTGGCGTATGCTCTATACCTTGCACCCGATGTCTGTAATGCCTCACGTGCTATCGAACATGATGTAATTATGCGCTCTCGCAAGTCAACGATATACTCATAACTTGACTTGACGCTATCATCAGCATAATTCCCGGTCAGCAAGTCTCTCAAAATTTTCATTGGACCCCGAGGATTTGCACCAAATACTAGCTCAAACGGTGAGAATCCTGTGCTCTCTTGTGGCATCTCCCTGTATGCAAACAAAACTCCTGGTAGGTATCTATCCCACAATTGTGGAAAATCTCCTGCAACCTTACCTAGCATTCTTTTCAATGTCCCATTGAACCGCTCGCAAACCCCGTTGCTCTGAGGATGATAAGGGGTGGTAAACACTTGGGCTATGTCTAACAGTTTAGATATGTGTTTCATCTCTTCTGAAATGAATTGCCGGCCCCTGTCAGACAAAATCTCTTCAGGAAATCCTAATCTGCTAAATAAGCTCATTAGAGCCTCTGCTATATCCTTTGATGTGATGGATTTCATTGGCAATGCTTCCGGCCACCTCGTACATAGATCAACTAATGTTAGAATAAATCTATACCCCCGATCAGACATAACTGGAAGGGGCCAAATAATGTCTATTGCAACCTTCTGAAAAGGGCGAAATGCCAAATCTGTTGCTACCAATGGTGCCTTGGGAGTCCTTCCTTTCTGGCTTGTCTTCTGACACACTTTACACGACCGACAGTAAACCTTCACATCCTTATTGTATCCACGCCAGTAAAACTGGGACAACACTCTGCAGCGAGTTCTCGCAATACCCATGTGACCCGCAAAAGGGATATCATGTGCTGTCCTTAACACTGTATTCTTCAGTTCCACTGGAATAACGACTTGTGTAATGACTGAATGTTGCTCTGCAAAGCATCTGATTAGAATGGAGTTCCTAACCTCAAACCAGTATCGAGCAGACTTGGTATGCCGTATGTTCTTGGACTCAGCCAACCGAAACAAAGGCAGAAGTGAAATGTCTTTCCTCTGCATGTCTACAAAATCCGATGCTGTAATTCCAGCTACCGTAGGCACCGAAGGGATATTACTGGGTTGCGATATCATATTTGCATCATCAGCCTTAGTCTGAGCCCTCGTCATTACTGCGTTAGCAAACAAATCATGCCCATTTTCCCACTCCTCAATATCCTGACTGGTGCAATCATGAACCCCATTAACATTTCCAATAATGAGATCAGCGATGGGAGAGTCAAGGACGCATACTCGAACTCTACCCGACAAGAAAGGGGTGTCGATCTGCACAATCTCCAATGGATAGTACTCGACATTACCACCAAATGTAATGCATTTGGCCATCTTTCCAATATAATACGTATCCTTAATCAATGTCTTCCTAATGCCAATGGTTGTACAGCCCGTGTCCCTCAAAACAGATACAGGTTTATTCTCCACAAAACCCTTATGTAAAGTTAAGGTGCCATTCCCATCAACTGATGAAAGGCAAGGCAAAGTGTGGCCACATATTAAAATAGGCTTGCCATCAGGCTCGAACAATGGTCTGCACCCCTCACACTCCTCGCTATTAAATGTATCAAGGACAGTAGCTGAATTTGCATGCTCAGTGTTTTCCTTTGGGCTCTCTTTTTTACTGTTTCTTCTCTCATTACAATTGGGGCAGTTGGAATCCGTCTCTTGGCGCTTGTAAGGGCTTCTCTTTGGACTACCATTATAATTTTTTTGGGCTGGCATATGGACTTCTTTGTGGGTTGAAGGGACACCTCTCTGGGTCCCTCCCACACTGATAAGATAGATGACGCCTTGAGCCACACTTATAACAACCCCTTCTAATGTAGCCTGACCCAAAAGAAGGGTACTGTCTCTTAGGAGAATATCTTCTGTCCCCATTCCATCTTCTATTTCCACCATCTTTATCAACATATCTGTCTAAGCTGCGCGCCCGAGGATGTATGTATGGCTTCTTTTCAGTTTTGTCTTGAGCCACACAAGCTGGAAAGGTCTCAGCAACTATCTGCTTGTGAATCGGCTTCCCTGGGTGCGCATTGACATACTGCTGTCCTAGCTCTGACATAATATTTATATCTTTTGGCTTTAGCTCTTGTAGAAATGCCACTAACTCTGGATTGCAAGACGATAGAACCTTGTCCTGTAGCATAAGGTCGGTTAGCCCGTCAAAATCCTTCACAATACCTGATAGTTCAATCCACCTATTGAACAGCAACTTGATTTCCGCAATAAACTCACTAAAGTCATTGCTTATTGTAGGAATAGCCTCCTTAAATCTTTCACGGTACCCTTGAGCAGTCAGTCTAAATCTTCGAAGCAGTGTCTCTTTCACCGTGTCATAATTCATGCGATCCTCTACTGGCAAAGCAAAGACACATTGTAAACTTCTTCCGGTGAGCAAGTTATTGAGCAGAGCTGGCCAATCTTCTTTCTTAACCTTCCAAGATACTGCTTCTTGTTGAAACCTTTCTAGATACACGTCCATCATATCGACGCCCTCAACAAATGACGGGAGTCGCAGATTGAAAGGACGAGTAGACTCCTTAGTAGCTGGTCTAGAACTCACAGCCTCAAGTTCCAGTTTCTTCAAAGTAATTTCTTTATCTGCCTGAATTTCAGCTTTCCTTGTCTCTTCCTTCTTTCCTTCCCTTTCAGCCTCAATTTCAGCTTTCCTTGTTTCTTCTTTCTTTGCTTCCCTTTCAGCCTCAATTTCAGCTTTCCTTGTTTCTTCTTTCTTTGCTTCCCTTTCAGCCTCAATTTCAGCTTTCCTTGTTTCTTCTTTCTTCGTTGCGTACCTTCCGTTCCTCAGCATCCGCAAATTTAGTCTCAGCCCATAATTCAAGTTCATCCCCTGATTTACCAAGTGCCTGTCCCTTGGTGATAAAATCCAAGAGGCTAGTCATCCTGCAATATTTTTCAACTATGATAACTATGACAAAATGAATTAAGGAAAGAGAGAAAAAAAACGTATACCACCTGATAAGTCAAATGGTGTCTGGAAAACTATAGTGGATGCCCCTCCACAAATGAAGAACGTCTGTCATACACAACAAATTTTGAACAACTCTTCACACTGGGTCTACACACTGGGTCAATCTCTTGTATCAGTCTGTAGGCATTACAAACTGTAATATACCAAAATAAAATGTGTCTGCTTATGTTAACACAAATGGTATGATGATGATTGAAATGATAATCACAGAACACACGACGCTACAACAACTGATAGGCCAGTGGAGAGGAAGTTATAGACCAAGAAAGTAAGAATAGACCTTATATTTACACACAAAGCTATCAAACGAACAAAAACAGGATATCGTAAAATAACTTATATACACGGATAGCAGAGCAACGGACTGAGAATCACGACAGAAAAACACCACGAAAGAAAGACTATTATACAAGACAATAAGTAAACAAACTAAACGCAAACAACTAATGCCAACAATTGTTCCACAAATTACACGAGGCTTCACAACTCCCCAAGTCTTAGACAGATTGGGTTCCCTACAGCGCAATTTGTCTCACAAAACCTATTAAAGACGACACAAGGCAAATTTCTTCAATGAAAAAAAAATGGATTGTGCTCACCACTCAAAATCCCCCTTATACAGAAATCAAAATTAAATACTACCACACAATATGAACGAAACAAAAACAAAACACTGGACAGTGAAGTAACCCAAGAGCTCTACTCGTGCACCCAGCAGCAAGGGTAAACAGGAATGAATATATCAATATTTAACTAATAACAAGAGCTAATATAAAAATAACATAAATTTCCAGTACACAGTAGAAGTGATAGACAGAAGGAAGTCTAGATATGACGAAGCAAAATTGTCAATTTCTAAAAGGAACTAGTATCAAAATAAATTAAGTTTAGTACACCTTTAAATATAACAGATCATAGGGTTCAAATATAACGTTAATTAATCTGCAAAAATGCTATTGAAGAAAGAATGGAATTAATAAAAAATAAAAAAAAACCTATTAGTTCCGGGCAATAACCTTATCAAGGAAGAAATAAATAACCAAATAAATTAATTAAAAGAAGTATAGCCTATATATATAAAAGAAAATATACAGACGCACAAGTCAAGTAAACAGAAGACTTGAAATTAACAAAATTAATAACAAACTTAACTTAACAATATCCTGTGTCCGCTGCTCCGCTTGAGATAGGCGCAGGCTTGGAGTCCTGGTGTTACAGCTCAATGATCCACACCACAAACAACACACTTCACATTGCAACACAGCACAATCAAATGTCGAAATCAGTTCCTACGTGCACCTCAGCTCTCAGTACGGTGAACCGGATCTTCTTCACTACTGGTACACGGGGTAGAAAAGGAAAATACGTCTCTCACTGCTTACACCATCTCCAGGCAAGATGACCTTTCACATCGTGCCGAACTACCAGCAATGTGACTAATCCTCGAAGAAAACAAAACGATCAGTCGATTCAAAATCACGTGTGTCTAAACGATGCAAAAAACAACTAAGTCATTCGATATCAAGAAAAGATCACCGAAACAATGCCTAGTTCTTCATCACAATAAGACTCCAGCAGACGATTTTACGATTTCAGTGTCAACATCATGCAACTACCAAGCACAGATAAATTGACAATCGAGATCACAAATATTATCTCTTCACATTTGAGATAGCCCTCAAAGGTCAACTAAACCTCAACACAGAATCCAACCTGGGACATTTTCTTCCTATTGAGTGTGCAAACACAGCACTACCAGTAAAAATTGTCGAACCGGAAACAATGATTACACGGTAGCCTGATCTTTCACTAACAACCGAATGAAAATACACGACAACTCACTGCTTACACCATCTCCAGGCAAGATGTTACGATTTCAGTCGATCACCGCAACACAATGGCCTTGTTATTCCATCACAAGACCCAGCAGACGATTTTTCCCGTGTCAACAGTCATGCCGAACTACACAGCACAGATAAATTGACAACAGATCAGCACACTCGTCACGGGGCGGAATAACACAATATCAGTGCGCCGAGGTAAACAAGACTGATTACCGCCTTTTCATTCTTCGTGCTACTTTCCAAAATAACACTGTCGATTTCGTCAAAACTGTCCCTTCGCCTCTCCGCCAATGATTAAACTATTCTTCGCTTTTAAATATTCAGTCTTTCTGCAGCTATACCATTGCTGACTATCACTGAAATGGAGACTTCAGTTTTGCACATCAAGTTCTTGTGACCTGATTCAAACAAATAGGCCTAGTTCTCTGTTCCGCTTGATGTAATTTTTCAACAATTCATGAGAAGGCGAAATTGTCAAAAATTCTGCAGAAAATTAGGGGTGGGTCCTCTCTTCCACTTACGAGCCCCCAAAATTGTCAAGTGCTTGCTGTGCGTACACATTGACAAATACGTATTACATACACATGGAGCGACAAACATGGCTCGTTATTCACAGCTAATGGTGAATTCACTAAATTCCAACACGTCGATACGATATCCGACGACTTTATGTCACAAACTTGAGTATAACACAATAACACAGGCAGACTGCCGCTTTGGCCATAAATCATCACATAAGAAAAACACAATGTATGATGTGCATAATTAGAACAGCATCTCATGGAACGAATTTCACAATCTCTTAATATATTTCCTATTTTTCTTCAACCATTTCGCCTTCACTCTCCACGTAATCTCTCCTCGCTCTAATCTCTGTCTCGAATCACTTTTTTTACCCATGACCCTTTTCACACCTGACCAGTCTTCACCCCCACTTCGTTCACAACAACTCAGTCATGCCCGTGAACTCGACATTAGCACTAACCGCTACTAATGCATTCATGCCCGCAGTCAAACTTAACATTCACTCACTTCAACTCACAACTTACATAAACATATCTAGCTCCCACCGGAGCATGAGTACTGACATTCATTATATAAACCATTCGTGACAACTACATATGTATTTTTTCATATTTCTGTCTTTCTGTGTACAAATTCCAAGAAGTTGATCAAAAACCCGAATTCGATTATATTTCAAATCATTGTTTAATTTACTGTATGAGGGTCTGGACTGTGTTTGATTGTTTGCTTTTTTAAATTTTGTTATGTTTTATTTTAACATACTTAATTTAATTATGATTGAATACTATAATTATATTCTGTTATATTACCTTTGTAATGTTGCGTGTCCTTAAATAATGTTTAAAGTGCATGTGGGACTGAAAGGATACAGTATGCATTATGAGAGACAGAGAGAGAGAGAGAGAGAGAGAGAGAGAGAGAGAGAGAGAGAGAGAGAGAGAGAGAGAGAGAGAGAGAGAGAGAGAGAGAGAGAGAGAGGGGAAGAACAGAATCTTAGACGGGTCTGTGCGCCAACTTCTTAACCCCTTGAAAATAAAGTTCCTTCGTTCGTTCGTTCTCTACTCCGTTGTTCTTTTTTTCTCCCTCTATTTCTTTTACCCTTTTGGTTCTAGAGAAAGGACTGCAATGTAATGTTATCGAGTGGCTTCTTAAATGTGTGTCCCATCGTACCCCAAGCATCTTGTCCTCACTTCTTGTACCAATGGTGTAAGACCTCATTACGAACATAAAACTCACGACCGCATCAAGATAACCATGCTACGATTTTGAGTTTTATTATCAAAAGTACGCGTGACGCAACAGGAGAAAAAAAGTTGCTTACAAGTTTGACTGAGCCAGAGCGGGCTCTAAGGATTGTTCAGGGTGGTGTGGGGTCTTGTGATAGAGCCCCCACACGCCATCTTCCTCCCCAATGCAGAAATGAAGTGTACACTTACGAGACGCAGTTTGATACTGCGGAGTTAGATCACACTGCAATTTCTGCAAGTGTTCACTGTAGTCTTTAACAACAACATAATCTACTACACTTGTTTTGTTTTTCTAATTTTGTAGTAGGTAGTTTAAAAAAACAAAAACTATTCTTGTGCGAAATGTAGACGACAACTCAGTGCGCTGTTTTTCGAGTCACGAATAATACAGACATGGAATAAACGAAAAAAAAGGTAAACATAAAAATAGTTCCCACTTAAAATGTTAATGTTTTTTTAATACATTTCGGCGCCCCTTTCAAAGATCACTCTCACAGCCCCCCCTTCCCCCCCCCCCCCCCCCCCCCCCCCCCCCCCCCCCCACCCCCAATGACCGAGCCGGCCCTAGAGTGGGCAACATATTTTTTAAAGCCGACCATTAATGCCAGGAGAGAAACAAATGTTTAGGTTTTACTTTATATGTGTATATACTGTTCAAAAAAAGAAACGCATAGCTACTGAAGGCACACACATAGCCATAATTTTGACATTCAATAACTTTTTTAATTTAATGAGTTAATTGTTCAAATTGCACACAAGAATACCTTAGGGTTCAACCAATCAATTGACAGTTGTTTTGCATCTGGGTCACGAGAGTTTTTTGGCGTACGGGCTTTCCCGTTAGTATGGTGTGTGGCCTCCTCTTGCATCGATTAGCGACTGGCATCTCCTGGGCATGGATGCGATCAGACGTCTGATGTGGGCCTGTGGGATGGCTGCCCACTCTTCCTGGAGTGCCTGGAACAGATCACGACGATTGGCTGGAGCAACGTCTCGGCGAGAAACACGTCTATGCAGCTCATCCAACGGGTGCTCAATCGGACTCATGTCTGGAGACAGGAATGGCCAGGGAAGGGTGAGAATGTTGTTGGCAGTCAGGAACTGCGTGGCCAACCGTGCACAATGAGGTCTGGCGTTGTCCTGTTAAAACACAGACCTTTGGGCAGCCAAAAGTGGAAGGACATGGGGTCGAAGAATTTCATTGACGTATCTTTGCGCATTCAAGCCTCCTTCAATGTGCACCAATTGACTCCTTCCGTTGTAACTGATCATTCCCCACACCATTGCACCTCCACCACCGTGCGGCGGAGCTTCATCAACGCAATTTTGGGCAAAACGTTCATTTCGCCTACGGTAGACCCTACGCCGTCTATCATGACGCTGCAACAAAAAGAAAGATTCGTCACTAAACCAGACACGTCTCCATTGATTGTTAGCTGCCCAGGGACGATGCTGGTTGGCCCAAAGAAGTCGATTTTGGCGATGGCGGCGCGTAAGGAAATAGGTCCTCGGTGAGGTCGTTGTGTCCAAAGTCCAGCGTCATGCAGTCTATTCCGGACAGTTTGATCAGACACATGACGTCCTGCAGGCAATGACAGGGCAGTTGAGGAAGCTGTTGTAAACCTGTCTCTGAGGTGACGAAGCCGAATAAAGCGATCCTCCGCTGCTGTTGTCACTCTGGGTCGTCCACTGCGATGCCGGTCTTCAACTGAGCCAGCGGCTTGGAACCAGTGCCAAAGTCGACTGATGGTACTCTGATGCACGTTTAGATGCCTGGCAACCTGACTTTGACTTTACCTGCATGCAGTCGGCCAATAGCAATGTTCCTTAAATTTATCGAGAGACGCCATAAATGTCTGCTTGAAAATGAACTGAATTTTTTTTGTGTAGCGTTATCCTTTTATAGGTTTTCAGTTGCGTAGTCAGTGAATAGTGTTCACCCCAAATGTTGTTGCTTTCACGTGCGCGCAACATGAGCTGTGGTCAAAAATTGCGTCATAAACACTATTGACCTCTGCGTTGTAACGATTACAAAAACGAACGCAATTCAGGTCAACACGTGCATTTGACACTGTAAAGAACATTTGAGGCTGGTTTTTATATACCCTAGCACCAAATTTTACTTACAAACTCATAAAAACGCGCCCTCGGATAGCTATGCGCTTCTTTTTTTGAACAGTATATATATATACAGGGTGTCCGAAAAGTTACTGTGCACTTGAATATACGGCAGACTAGAGTAGCGGTTCTGATGTGAGAGGTGTTCGTTCTACTCTAGGCGTGACTTTCGACAATATGAGGAAGCGTGTTCAGACGTGTCTTGAGGCCTATGGTGGACATTTTCAATATCTGCTGTAGAAGAAACTGCTGCGTGGTACTGCAACGTTGTACGAGGTACTTTACTGCACTGTAACTTTTAGGACACCCTGTATATATATATATATATATATATATATATATATATATATATATATATATATATATATATATATATATAGAGTCTTTTATACCCCCTCTCTCTCTGTGCTCTCTTTGTTATATGTATATATATATATATATTCTTTTACTCACACTTTGGACACATAAGCATTAAAAAATGTGACAAAGCAACGGATTGCATTGAAATGGTGGCAACAAGACCTCTAAAACATTTTTGACAAGAGCACGAAACAAACAAAATTCATTAAATCGACTGTTGGTGATTGCAGGGTTTCTGTTCTGGGCACCGTGAGGATTGTCTGGGTCATTCAAAATTTTTAATTTTAGTACTAATAGCAGAAGACATATAGTATTTTTTAACTGTTTTTTAACCAAAAATTATTGAATCAAATGTCACCATAAATTTTCGAACCTGCCCAAGAAACATCTAAAAATATAAGAGGCTTATATATTTAACGAACCTGACATCTAAAAAAATAGGAAAGTAACAAGAATTTTACAAAATAAAACCTATCACCATCATTGTTGATCCGTAATCATTCTTTGGCAACTGATAAACCGAGGGAAAAACAAGCTTTAAAAAGTAAAGAGTAACTTTATTATACACTGTACAAAAAAAAACAAATAAGGTAGGTATGCCAATAATACTGTAATCGTTCAAAAAAAAAAAGAACGCATAGTTTTTTTATCCGAGGGCGCGGCCATTTTTAATGGTTTGGTTGTAAGTAAAATTTGGTGCTAGGGTATATAAAAACCAGCCCTCAAATGTTCTTTACAGTGTCAAATGCACGTGTTGACCTGAATTTGCGTTCGTTTTTGTAATCGTTTACAACGCAGTGGTCAATAGTGTTTATGACGCAATTTTTGACCACAGCTCATGTTGCGCGCACGTGAAAGCAACAAAAGCCAACAAAAATTTTGGGTGGTGAACACTATAATCACCCCCTACGCAACTGAAAACCCTATAAAAGGAAAACGCTACACAAAAAAAATTCAGTTCATTTTCAAGCAGACATTTATGGCGTCTCTATCGATAAATTTAAGGAACATTGCTATTGGCCGACTGCATGCAGGCGAAAAGTCAAAGTCAGGTTGTTGCCAGGCATCTAAACGTGCATCAGAGTACCATCAGTCGACTTTGGCACCCAGGTTTCCAAGCCACTGGCTCAGTTGAAGACCGGCATCGCAGTGGACGACCCCAGAGTGACAACAGCAGCGGAGGATCGCTTTATTCGGCTTCGTCACCTCAGAGACAGGTTTACAACAGCTTCCTCAACTGCCCAGTCATTGCCTGCAGGACGTCATGTGTCTGAAATCAAACTGTCCGGAATAGACTGCATGACGCTGGACTTTGGACACAACGACCTCACCGAGGACATGTCCTTACGCGCCGCCATCGCCAAAATCGACTTCTTTGGGCCAACCAGCATCGTCCCTGGGCAGCTGACAATCAATGGAGACGTGTCTGGTTTAGTGACGAATCTTTCTTTTTTTGTTGCAGCGTCATGATAGACGGCGTTTTTTCTACCGTAGGCGAAATGAACGTTTTGCCCAAAATTGCGTTTTGATGAAGCTCCGCCGCACGGTGGTGGAGGGGTGCAATGGTGTGGGGAATGATCAGTTTTACAACGGAAGGAGTCAATTGGTGCACATTGAAGGAGGTTTTTGAATGCGCAACGAAACGTCAATGAAATTCTTCGACCCCATGTCCCCTTCCACTTTTGGCTGCCCAAAGGTCTGTGTTTCAACAGGACAACGCCAGACCCCATTGTGCACGGTTGAACCACGCAGTTCCTGACTGCCCAACAACATTCTCACCCTTCCCTGGCCATCCTGTCTCCAGACATGAGTCCGATTGAGCACTGTGGGATGAGCTGCATAGACGTGTTTTGTCGCCGAGACGTTGCTCCAGCCAATCGTCGTGATCTGTTCCAGGCACTCCCAGGAAGAGGTGGGCAGCCATCCCACAGGCCCACATCAGACGTCTGATCGCATCCATGCCCAGGAGATGCCAGTCGCTGATCGATGCAAGAGGAGTCCACACACCCAACTAACGGGAAAGCCCGTACGCCAAAAAACTCTCGTGACCCAGATGCAAAACAACTGTCCAATTGATTGGTTGAAACCCTAAGGTATTCTTGTGTGCAATTTGAACAATTAACCTCATTAAATTAAAAAAAAGTTATTGGAATGTCAAAATTATGGCTAGTGTGTGTGCCTTCTAGTAGCTATGCGTTTCTTTATTTTGAACAGTATATACACCATATAAAGTTAAAACCTAAAGCCATTTGTTTCTTCCATAAACTGGCACTCCTAATTGGTCGGCTTAAAAAATATGTTGCCCACATCTAGGGGCCACGATCTCAAACATCCCATTGGGGATTGGCGGGAGGGGGGGGGGGAAGGGGGGGGCTGTCAGAGTGATCTTTGAAAGGGGCGCGGGAAATGTATTAAAAAAACCATCACATTTTAAGTGGGAACTATTTTACTTTATACGCCTTTTTTTCGTTTATTCACATGTCTTACTAAAATTATTCGTATGACTCGATAAAATCAGCGCTCAAAACTGAGTTGTCCGTCTCCTCCCATTTCGTCACAAGAATAGTTTTTTTTTTGTTTTTTTTAAACTACAAATTACTACAAAATTAGAAAAACATCCCCAACCATAACTGTAGTATGATTATGTTTCACCATTGTTCACAAATATTCTTCAATTGTACACTTCCTGCATCGAAATTAAAATTCAGTGTGATCTGAATTTATCCCCAGCAGTTATTCTCATTAATGTCTTCCACTATCGTAGTGTTTTGTTTGACACTTCAATTACTCTCGCAATTGGGGAGGTAAAGTACTGTATATTAATGTTATATACTTATAATATAGGATTTATTTATTCTCCTCAGATCCCTTTACAAATCAATTTCTCTCATCTATAAAATAACAATTTCTAACATATTTTAATTATCAAGTAAACATCTATACAATAGAATTTTTCTTAAGGTTTTCTCTAAACATTATCACTCGCGATACTTTAATAATAAAACTCAAAATGTAGCATCGGTTCTCCAACATAATTATCAAAATTATTAAAATTCCAACCCTATATTAATGAACACTACCACCCAACTTAAATTCCATTTACTACACTAAACTATTACAAAATTACAAGCTCCCCTAAAATACATGTAACTAATATCATAAAAAAATAAACAACATACCAACCCCATCGATCACAACCCCAACCAACAACAGAACACTTTAATTATTCAACCCCACCTGTCAGCACACAATTTTCATACAGACAAAATACACACTAAAATACCCCACAAACATCCTATCCCCCTGCCTTTACAAACTAAACACCCCACAAACCACCTAATTTACATATACTATAACAAATCCTAATCACCTCTAACAATACAAAACCAACCACATATTTATACAACATCCCACCACCCAACAAAAAACAACACAAAACACACCTCCACAACCCAAACAACAAAAACTCAAAAACAACAATAAAAATATAAACACCATCAACAACACCCACCCCCAACCAAATCAACCAAACTACACCATCAAACCAACAAAAAAAAAACACATCAACTAACTCCCTACACCCCATTCACCACACAACACATTAACATCAATTTCACATCCACCCACCATACTTATACAACACCCAAACCCCAACCACCAACACCAAACCCACTACATTAACACCACAATACCAACCAATCACACACCTTCCCTCTCCTCCCAAACCACTCCCCCCCTACCTCCCACCACTAAAACAAACCCCCCAATCAAAACCCACATCCAATTAAAAAAACCTAATCACCATATTACCCACAAATCATCCCTTATCCCCAACAACAACAATAATCCCACATACTTTCACAAACCCATCCAACTACCACCAAACATACA